>CAUVYK010000641.1:106614-128250 GCA_963556175.1 Tipula confusa | reverse complement strand
CTTTTGATTTAAATAGTTTGGGACCTGATTGCAAAAGAACCCATAATTAATTATTTTATAAAAGGATAGAAGACAAGAAAACATACATTGCAGAAGAGATAAGTATGAACAATCTCGAAATACTATTAGAAAAAAGATTGATAATGTTTATATGAAGCAGTTATTGAAGAAGAAGAAGACGAAAATAATGATTATTTAAGGGGTAAAAAAACAATAGATGTCATAAAATCAACTTTAGCATATTTTCTAAGTTTTATAGCGTCACATCAACTATCTCTTCTCTTCTAAGACAAAAATCCCGCTTTTAATAAAAAAATTGAAATGATCAAAGAATGAAGAAGAAAGTATACGATCATATTAGATGGTCCACCGCCGGGGGACTATCTACGTATGATATTATAACGATTCGAAACCTTTAAAGTACAAAATTTTTTTTTTATAATTAAATAAAAATTCCGTTTGTAAAAAAGATAACGCATGAATTACGGAACATATATTGAAATAATAATAATATTTACCAAAGAAGAACGCGTTACTTGGTTATTAAACAAATAATTAATCCCAACGCGAAATTCTATGTCTTAATTGTAAGTCTTTTATGACCTTGAAAAAAACAAAAGAATCAACAGATGGCTATAATTGGAGGTGTTGCAACTATAGCTGTCATAACTTTCAAACCAAGACTTTCCATAAGAAAGATCTCATTCTTTGATAATTCAGTAATACCCGATTAGGATATCTTAAAAATTTGTTTCTACTGCTTGCTGATTTACAACAATATCATACGATAATTTTTAAAAGTTTAGTTCAAAACGATTCACGGTATAATTATAAACAAAATTTCTCGAATTGATCTATTTTACAATATCGACCCAGTTGATTAGGCGGTCCTTTAAGAACCTGGTATATTGACGAGACGATGTGGAATCATGCTGTGAAAAGCCACCAAGGTAGAGGGTCTGAGCAGGATTGGGCATTTTGCATCATTGACGTTTCTAGTAAACCATCAAAAGGTTTATGTTAAATGGGTTACAAATCGGAACGCAAGTGTTCTAATAACCAATAATAAGAAACATGTACTAGCAGGTACTACAATTCACAGTGATGATTTGAAAGCCTACAGGAGCTTAGATAGTGATGAAGATTACGTACACCGTAGTCTAGTACATAAGTACAATTTTGTGTGTCCGAATAATGGTGTTTACACGGAAAACATTAAATCTTTAATGACACCTTGAAGCTTGTTATAAAAATGGAAAGGTGTTAGAAAAGAAGACAGGAAAATACTTTTAAATGAAGTTCTGTTTAGAATAAATGGCAGATTCCCTGTATTAAGTCACTGGGTTTGAATCCCAGTGAATGTTTTTTTCACAAGAATATTAAATAATATTAAAATTTATATATCTCATCATGCTGACAAACAGAGAACTAGTTTTGAAAACAAAGAACGAATAGGATACAATAAACTGGATGTTAGAAAGTAGTTATTTAACAAGAACAAAAAATTGTGATTTGTTGTAACACAAATATAAATATAATACAAAGAAATAGTCAACAAAAATTTCGGTGCACAATATATAGAAGAGAAAATTCAATATTACATAAAAGTATTTTCTACAATACAAAACTAAAAAATTTTTATTGCTGTAGATCTCCTTTATTTTTGGTTCTAGGATTTGATGCAGGTATTTATTAAGGAAGCAAAAAAAACCAAAAGTAATAATACTGTATTTCAATGGTTCAAAAAAATACATTTATTGTGTTATGAGATTTTTAAACGTGAAATGAAAGGAAAGATTGCGGAAAAGGTATGGTTGTTCAAATCGATGAATCTCTCTTCTCAAAACGAAAATACGATGTTGGACGTTGTGCAAAGAAAAGTTTGGATCATTGGAGGGATTTGTATGCAAACAAACGAAGTCTTTTATGTAGAAACGTTTTACAGATCACAGAATGGTCGGACACCATTATATTAGACAATTTTCATTTGGGAACAACAATATATACTGATAAATGGGCCGGGTAAAATAATCTTAACAATATTGGGTTTTTGCATTTCACAGTGAATCATAAAACAAACTTTATCGACCCCATTACAGGTGTTCATACACAGAACATAGAAGGTATCTGGTCGGCCACAAAAAGATGGCTGCGAAAAAGAGGCATTTGTAATCGATCTGATTGTTTTTTTTGGTTATAATTTACAATATGGGCCCCCGGGTTCGATCACCCCTTGGTTAGACAGTTTTTTTTATAAAACTACAAAAATGAAAATCAAAAATTCCTCCAATGATTCCAAAACTAAAGTCACTAATCCATTTGTTTACTGATGAAACATTGGCAATTGATTTTATTTATCAAGAAGAAATTGTAGAACTTGTAGCAGTATGTCCGGAAGACTGTAACTCTGTAACCTACCTTGACAGATTCCGTTATCGCTGCAGAAAAAAAACACACCGGAAAAAATATACTACACGTAAAAGTTCTGTGTTATCCAACATTAAATACCGATAACAGATTTTATTTTTTTAATGTACTTGTTTATATCTGAAATTTCAATTAAATCAGCACTAACAATGACAGGTCATTCCTCCACAACAATAAACAGAATATTCAAATTATTCCGCATTTATTTAGCTTCTGAATTTACAAATGAAGAAGTTAAAATAGGAGGGCCTGGAATCGAAATACAATTAGACGAATGCAAATTCGGTAAGAGGAAGTATCATCGGGGACACAGAGTAGAAGGTGTCTGGGTATTTGGAGGAGTGGAAGTAACCGAAGAAAGGAAATTGTTTGCCGTTATTGTAGAACGTAGAGATAGTGAGACTCTAAACAATATGATTTTAAAATATGTTCTTCCTGGTTCGATAGTAATAACAGATGGATGGCGAGGATATAATGAATTCAAAAAAAACCCGAACTTCGTTCATCATTGGGTAAATCATACAATATCATTTAAAAATTCGGACGGTTTCCATACTAATAACATTGAAGGGACGTGGAATGGAATGAAAAGTAAAATAAAACCACAGTCGCGCATAAAAAGAAGGATGCAGGCGTATTTATTTGAATTTATTTGGAGAGAAGACATGGTGCAAATCTTTGGAAGTCATTTATAAATGTATTACATTATTAAATATTTATGCTTTTTTTATATATTTTTTGTAGTTTTATAAAAAAACTGTCTTAACGAGGTTCGAACCCGGGGGCCCATATTGTAAATTTGATCCGTTTTTTTTATTATGTTGAGTTTTGTTTAAGAAGAAAAATTTGGAGAGGATTTATTTGAAAAATAATGATTATGTCAAAACACTTTGAAGATCTTGTTTTATTAAATAATAAATTTTATTTTATTTAATATTCTTGTTAAAAAAAACATCCGGGGGATTCGAATCCGGTGACTTATACAGGGAATCTACCAAAACTTCGATCTATGGATAACATTTTTTTTCAACATGGAAAAACTTCTCTCTACAGATATAGCTGAGGGGGGAGCAATTTTTTAACATCATATAATTAGAGAAGAAATGTTTTCATTAGTGCATGATTCGATAATTGTTATTTCGTTTTGACTAAGACGAGTACTAATATATGGTTTTATATTAGCCGAATCAACTTAAAAACCAGCGAAAACATTAAATCCTATTTCTATGGTGTAAAAAGAAGTTTCAAATCCATCTAATATGCTAATAAACTGACCGTATGATGCTTTAATCTCACATAGACCCATAAAAATCTTATTATTTGCTAATGCCTCTTTTATTAAGATTTCACCATCCGGTATATTAAAAATAATTTCCTTAATTACAGATAAATTGTCAGAATAATAAAAAACTGCTCTAAGCCAAGAATACCATCTAGTAACAACTACTAATGGGGGTATTCCTATATCTTTAAAAAAACAGCGTTTGTTTTTAACTGTTATCTGTTTAATGGAAGAAATCAAAAAATTCACCTCTTTATACTATGCTTTAATCCTGAGCGCGCAATTATGGACGAAGTGTGCTAACATTGTATATGCAAAATACCGGAGCTCTGTTCTTTCAAGATTCAATTACCATATAATGAGCGGCATCTGAAATTATTAAGAGTATATTTTTAGTTTGTCTATTCAATTTCTCCATCGTTTCTAAAACAATTAAATTGACCATACTGAAGTTTAAATTGGATTCTACACATACACAATCCAAAAATACTATTTTATGCGGATTCGAATGTTAGCAGCTAATATATTAAAATACTTATTCTTTTTTATTTCTGACTCGTCTATAACAATAAATATGGATTGATTGACAAAGTATTTCATAATTGATATTAATTGTTCCTCATAAACTTTAAATAGCTGTATTCGTGAATTCGCTACCGAAATTGGGGGAGTACCAAGTATTTTAACATTTCCTTGATTTCAGAATTTTCTAATTTTTTCAGGGGTATGTCTGCAGAAGAAAAGGCACATTTGAATTATTGTATTAGATGAATATTCAAAAAAAGATTGTCTTGTTATATTTATTCCGACCGAGAAATTTTTTTGATGTATTTTTGATTTTCTATGGGAATCAACATTCCATTTCTTCGCGCAATCAACATATGTCTTGCAAATATCGCAGTATAATGAATTGTTCGCACCAGTTGTAAACTCAACAGAGAATTTTTTACATTATTTCAAAGCAAGTCCAAAGTTAGTTTTTTTATTCTTTCGACATTTTATGGGTAAAAAATATTTCAAAAAAGAATAAAAATAGCATTTATAGCAAAAAATAGCATTTAATCGCCCTAGTCATTATGTAAAATCATTATTAGTTTCCCAAATATTCTTGAAACACGTTTTGAAATATCATATCTGATAGCTAAGAGAAGAGAATCACATATTATAGGTCGAACCTTCTTATATACGGCAAATTCTCTTTATTTTAGAGGTTTTATGGTATTGATACATCTGGTGTGTAGAATTTGCAAGAAAAAATTGTCTCGCCTCGGCAACTCATATCTAGATGAACGACGTTTTTGCGTTGTCAATGATTTTCTACCCAAAAATATATAACGATTGTTAATAACAGAATGGGGTAACTTTGATGCAAACCTTGAAATCTAAAGTCCAACAACAAAAGATTATCTGAGAAATATTAAGAACAATGTTTTTTTTTAAAAAAATAGCCTTTTTATGGTTTTTTGGAATATTCATTTAAAAATGATGACCTGTACCTAAAAAGGTTACTGAGTGATTATAAACAATTAAAGAAGAAATCCAAACTTAATATTTAAATAAAGGCTTTATTACAACATTTATTATTATTCACTAATTGTTTATAATCACTCAGTAACCTTTTATTATTATTCATTAATTACTGTCCAACTCCTTAATTAAATCCTTAAAATTAAAAATACACGTAGATAGTGAATACCTTTCAAAGGACCCCATTCTTCCTTCCACAAGTAAATTATCTTCATCATAAAGTTTGATCAAGTCACCCCAAAATTTATTCTTCTTTAAAGTTAGAGGATTTCCAACAATTATCATAGAATATCTTGCACGCGTTATTGCAACATTCACTCTTTTAATATCATTAAGGAATCCAATGCCCTGAAAATTATTTGATCTAACAAGAGATAAAATGATGAAATCTTTCTCTCTTCCCTGAAAACCGTCAACATTTGTTATTTCAATATCGGTAATTAAATCCTTTAACAAACATCTCTGACCCTCATAAAACGTGATCACGGCTATCTGTGAAGTTCTTACTCCGTTATTAAGTAAATATTTTATCATATCTTTTATAATTATTGCCTCTCCTCTATTTAAATAGGAAGTACCACTAGAAGATATTTCTTCATTCTTAAAAGAACAGTAAAAATAAGATGGCTTAATAAAACAACTTCTAGAAGCGAGAGTTATTCCTGAAGTAAGTAGATTGTCATAAAACTTCTTGTTAGGAAACTTAATAAGATATGGATGCATTCTATATTGGACCGTTAACAAACATGGTGTCATTCCGGTTAAAACTAACCTTTGAAATAAACTTTGATCTAATTTTCCATACCTTGCGGCTTCATTAAGAACCAATGGGCCTAATTGTTTATGATCTCCTACTAAGATTAACTTCTTACATCCGTAAATTAAAGGAATAATTGACAGAGGCTCGGTTGCTTGAACAGCTTCGTCGATTAAAACAGCCGTAAATTTACTTTTACTAAAAATCTTACTCCCTGCGGTAACACAAGTACATGCAATTACATCTGCAGAATCCACAATCGTCTTACCTACACTAAAATAAATATCATCCGTTATATTTTCTTCGTCTATTTCTTTATTTTCCGCTTTAAGTTTCTTTTTAATTTTATAGTGTAAACAGATTTTCTCTGTAATACATTCAGTTCCTTCTCTACTTCTACTCAATACTCTTATTACTTTCACATTCAATTTAGAAATCTTGCTTGCTAATTGATCTACTGCAGTATTTGTTGGTGCAACTACTATTACTTTATATCCTTTTTTAACTAATTCTTTTACAATATGTGCACTTGTAATAGTTTTTCCTGTACCAGGAGGTCCTTGAATTAAAGTAATATTCCTTGTTAAAGCAGCTTTTATTGCAAATTTCTGGCTTTCATTTAATTCATTTTCAATTTGGAAATTTTTATGAATTTCTTTATATCCCCCGATCATTAAATTCTCAAATAATTCTTTTTTACATTTTTTACGTAAATTTTCTATCGCAGACAACATCCTTGAATATCCAACTTCTTTCCAAACGAATTTCAATGTCATACCAATTAATTTTTCTGTCTCCTTGTTTATTCCTCTTTTTTCTATGATCTGTGAATAAATAAATCCTTTTTGATTCTTTTTAATTATAGCTCTTATAAAAATGTCATTCTTTTCTAAACTTATTTGATCTCCTTTTATTATTTTGATTTCTGATTCATCTTTTTCCAAAAATTTTATAAATTGTCCTTCAATAAAACATTCTAAATTGTTTACCTTTATAGATTCTTTTAAAAGTTTCTCTTCTTGTTCTTCTAATTTTATTAATTTGGTTAATATTCTTTTATAATCTTTTTCGTTAAAGATTATTGGTATTTGTTCAATTTCTAAAAAGTTTTTGGTGTTCACTTTCAAATTTTTTACTTTCGATTGATCGGAAGATGAAATTTTATCAATAAAACATTTCTCTTCAATTAAACAATTCAAATCCTTTTTACATTTAAAACAATAAATGTTGTTTGTCTGTTCATCCGTCTGAATTTCGTCTATCTGATTTTCGTCCATCTGAATTCCTAATCTGAATACATTTGTATCTTTACAGTTTTTACATCGAATTATTTCATTTATAAATACTTGTTTGTGTTTATTTCTAATCAAATGATATATTATATGTGATGCATTTCCACTTCTATCATTACAATATGTTTCGTTACAATTTAAACAAGTTACTAGGTTTGTTGTGACGCTACAAATCAGACAAAATTGAATATCTTGTATCATGGCTTAAAAAATATATTTATTTTTAAATAAATAATAAAAATATCACGAAACGCTTAAAAAAATAAATAGAAATTAATTGATTATCAAAAGATTTAATCATTTAATTTCCATTTAATCATTTAATTTCCATTTAAACATTTAATTTCTATCTAATCATTTAATTTCCATTTAAACATTTAATTTCTATTTAATCATTTAATTTCTAGTTAATCATTTAATTTCTATTTAATCATTTAATTTCTAGTTAATCATTTAATTTCTATTTAAACATTTAATTTCTATTTAAACATTTAATTTCTATTTAAACATTTAATTTCTATTTAAACATTTAATTTCTATTTAAACATTTAATTTCTATTTAAACATTTAATTTCTATTTAATAATTAAATATAAATTAAATGATTGATGTCGTTTTAAATAAATTAAATGATTGATGTCGTTTTAAAACTTCTTTTGATTATTAATAAAGAATATTTAAATTAATATAGAATATTTGATGAAAGTAAAATAAAATTTCCTATGTAAAGGATCAACCTTCAATGAATAAAGATCATAACATGGTGTCAACTGCAAAAAGTTGAGAAACAAGTGGATATTGTAACCAAGTGATTATGAAGCTTCTGAAAGAGGCAAAAATGATTGATTATAAGAAAAAAGACCCAGATAGAGAGAAAGTAGAGGGAGACGATATAAAATAAAGGTTTAGGAAGAGGCGAGTGACGAACTTAGAGAATATATTATGGAGCAGGATCTAGGATTAATCCCATGACATGAGATAATTGGGATCTTGGATGAAGAGATAAAGAGATATGAACTGGAGGAATACAAGAAAGAAAAAGAGCAAGAAAAGGTAGAGAGGGTAATATGGCAATTTGCTGATAGAAAAGCAGAATAAACAAGGATGAGAGAGAAGAATCAAGCTGATTGGATGACAAAAATGAAAAAAGAATTGATGATAAAAATGGAAGAGGAAAGAAAGGTTGATGAATTAAAAATTAGAGACAAGGGTTGCTATACCGAATTTACGACTATAAGTATTATTTTACGGAAATTTATATTTGTACAATTTTTTTCTATGGAAAAAATAGGTATTTATCTAATTGCTATATGGGAAAAAATTGGTTGAGATCGATATTGCGAGCGACTTCGAACATCCTTTTTTTAAATAAAATGGTTACGGATATCAATTTATATAGTAAAGTTAGGTTAGGTTCGAACTTCTTAATATACCGGTGATTTACAAAAAAATCTTATAAATAAAAATTTAATTTAAAATCTCATGCTCATCCATGAAATTTCAATTATAACCGCTAGCGAAGAAAGTGCAATCGAGTTTTTAATATTAAATGGAGTAATCGAACCAGAAAGAAATTGCTGGTCTTGTAAACGTAAGATGGTAATAAACATTCGTTTAAAATTATATAGGTGTACCAAGAGAAATTGTAAAAAGCAATGTAGCATATGGACACATATGTTCTTTAAAAAAAGTAGACTGAGCGTTAAATATGTGATAATGATAGCATACCTTTACTTGCATAAAACACCTGTTTTGTCTATATTATGCATGACGGGAATATTTTAAGAGGCTGTATGTCAATGGACACTTAGCATCCGACAGATGCTTGGTGATATGGTCGAAACAGCAAGGTTTGTTATTGGAGGACCAGCCATAATTGTCGAAATTGACGAAAAAAAAACTCGGAAAAAAAATATAATCGGGGCATAGAGTTAAAGGACAGTGGGTTATTGCTGGCATTGAGAGAACGTCGGAAAAGAAGGTCGATGTTGAGACAAGGGATACAACCACAATCAAAAGAATATTAGAGACTTATGCCGTCCCTGGTTCGATAATTTATACAGATTGTTGGAAACCGTATGTCAAGGCATGCGCATATTTAAATGTTGAATATTTAACGGTAAATCACTCGTTACATTATAAGGATCCAATTACAGGAGTGCATACTAATACCATTGAAGGTTTAAATAATGGATTAAAAACTTTATTATGTGTAAGGAATAAGAATGATATCAATGATTTGATATGGTATTTTATATGGAGAAACCAATAAAAGAAATATTTGTGGTGGTTTTATAAAGGCTCTAAAGGAAATAATTTATTAAATATTTTTATTTAAATGATGTATAATATTTTATTTATACCTATAACACATGTTAAAAAAATAAACGAAAAAATATACTTGAAAAATTGGCAAATATATATTTCCAGTCTACTAATATCTAATTCCAAAGACATCGCACTTTTAGGTTTTTACCATTTATTGTCTTAAATACTACTTAGGCGTTGTTACTATACCGAAATAGATCCGAGACAAAATATAATCAGAGCTAAAAGAGGAAAGTGATACCGAAAAGGCTCGAAAAGAAGAGGCTAGAAAGATGGTAGAACAAGTAATGGAAGGAAAGGAGCGTATGAAAACACCAGTGAAAAGAAGATGGAACAGTTAAGGCTTTAGTGGTGTCACGTGTTACGTTTGAGGAGGCAGAGGACATATTGCTAGATTTTGTGTCAAGAGAAGGATGATTTAAATAAAAATGGTTCATCTTCTTACGTGCATAATAATAGAAATTTAAACTTATCAAGTAGTAATGGAAATAATAACAACAAAGATGGTGATACTGATAGTTGTAATTCACAAAAGAACAAAAGAGTAAAGACTACTACTACCATGAGCGAGATAGAAAAGGAATATGCGGAAGTTTTAGGAAATACAGATAGGGAAATTGAATATTATGTTGGAGAGAAATGCATGATTAAGACAAAAAGAGGGGAGAAAGTCACGAAAAGGGCAGGTGATAGCTCATAGTCTAAAGGAGAGAACGCAGACATATATTTCCGAGTTGGAAAGAAGAAAAATAATCAGGAGATCGTCGTTTGACTGGAGAAACCCGATTAGGGCAATAGAAAAACCGAATAAAGAGTTAATATTAGTCAGTAATTTGATGGCATTGAATGATCTAGTGGAGAAAGATCCATATGAATTGCCAAACATCAGAGACGTGGTAAGAGCAACAACTGGATCAGGGTGGTTTACTATGGTAGATTTAAAAGAAGGGTTTTATCATATAGAGATAGAAGAAAAAGACAAACACAAAACTGCGTTTTAATTTGATGGGAGAGTATATGAGTGGAACGGTATGGTAATAGGATTCTAAAATTATCCACAGATCCTACAGAGAGTTATGAACAGAATTTAAAGGGTTTAAGAGGAAGAGGTGTAGAGGTTTATATGGATGATATAGTGATACATGCAAAAGACGTGAAAGAACATGATGTGTTATTAAAGCAGGTATTGGAAAGATTCAGGAAGAATAAGATGAGAATAAATGTAAAGAAGATGCAATATAGGGCAAGAGAAGTAAAATTATTAGGTGTTACGATAAACGGAGAAAGCCAAAAGTCTTTAGAAATAAAAAGAAATGAAACATCAGAACATTTGAGACCAAAATACGTGAAGGACGTAGGAAGATTTTTGGGTCTGACATGATGTTTTCGGGATTTTATTAAAGAGTATTCAAGATTAACGGAAAATTTAACAGAGTGTCTTAAGAAAGATAAGAAATGGGAATTGACCGAAGAAATGGAACAAGATTTTACTGAGGTGAAAGAGGCATTGAAAAATGCAAAAGAATTGAAGCTACTGGAGTATAGTAAAATGTTTATATTAAGAACAGATGCGAGTAATGCAGGAATATCGGCGGTTTTATTGCAAGAAAATGGCAAAAGAAGATGAGTACCAATACAATGGACATCTAAGAAATTAAAACTGACAGAGAGAGGATATGGGATATCAGAAAAGAAAATGTTTGCGGTATTCTGGGGAGTGAAAAGGGTTGAATATGAATTGTGTGGAATAAAATTTCATTTAATGACAGACAACAAAGAATTGGAGGAGATTAGAAAAAAGCCATTTTTAATAACAACAGGTTAAAGAAATGGATTGAGAAAATACAAGAATTTGATTTTACTGTGGAGTATGTGAAGGGAGAACTAATGTAAGATGCAGATGCATTGAGTAGACAATACGAGGACAAGCCAACAGAAATAGAAAAGACTAGAGAAGAGAAATTAAAGGAAGAAAAAGGAAATAGAATAAAAAAATCGAAATTGGCAAAACATCTCGAGAAAAGTGAGAACGGAGGGGAATAATGGAAATTCAAGACCGGAATGAAAGTAGAAATACCTATGATAGAGGAAAGGAAGGAACTAGTAATAAGGAAACACGAAGAGTTGGAACATAGAGGACGCGAGGCAGTATATTACGGAATGAAGGAGAAATGGTATGGGCCAGGAATGAAAGAGACAATTAAGAATGTGAAAAGAAATGTGAAATCTGTGAAATTAATAACCGAAAGAAACTATGAGGAACTGAATTTGTAACTGCGAGTATAAAACTTGAAAAAGTAGCGTTGGATATGATTGATGTTCAAGAAGAAGGGAAATATGTGTTAGTAGCAATATACTATTTTACAAGAGCTGTATGGGCTAAAGTGTTAGGATCAAAGGCAACAAATGATGTGATAGAAGCGCCCAGTGATGAGATAGCAGACAAGGAAAAGAAACCAGAAGAATTAATAACAGACAACGGAAAAGAGTTTAATAATACGGCATTTGAGAGATGGTATTTCGATAAGGAAATTAAACATAGAAAGGTAGGGGTGGAATCACACAGAAGCACCGGAAGAATAGAAATGGTGATTGGAACTATTAGAGAAGGGTTAGTAAAAAGAAAAGAAGGGACATTGGAAGAAAATATAATGATGATAGTAAAAGCGTATAACAATACACTGCATAGTGGGGTTGGATGTACACCAACGGAAGCATGGAAAGACGAAAAAGATGAAGTAATGCAAGAAAATAGCAAGGAAGGTAAATATGCGAGAAAATGAAAAAAAGGACACAGGGATAAATTTGAGAAAGGACAGGAAGTGAGAATAGCAAAGAGAAAAAATTTAAATGAAGGAGCAAAACTAGTTCGAGGAAGATATGTAGGAAAAGGGAAGATAATTGAGTAATGTGTTGGAGATACATATTTAGTAAAGGATGCAGGAGAAAGATTGCTGAAGAGAAGACATTATGATTTAAAAGGAATTGTGGCAGTGAGGAATTAGGAGAAAAATTTATGTTGAGTAGGTTTAGAAATGGTTGTATGTTGTTGAGATTGGTTGTTTTTGTTATTTTTCCCTAAAGTAGATCCGGGAAATGATGAGACTAGGCGTCTTGAGCGGGGGATGTAAAGGATCAACCCTCAATGAATAAAGATCATAACATCCTATATTAATCCATTATAATTTTATTTTAAAAAATAATCATTAATTAAAAAAATGAATAATAAGAAAATTAATTTAATTTAATTGAGTATCATCTTAATTAAACACCAAGAAGCCAACTTAAACCACTTAACTTCCTTTTTCTTGATTATTCTCTTTTTACAACTCCATTCATTTATAAAAAGATCAAGATTTTTTCGGGTAACTCCATGCTTCCTTGTAATATCACTCTTAAGATAACTGCATAAATTTTCAATTGCATTCGTATCATCACCATTTATATTCTTGAAACCCTTACTATGATTGATCACTACATGTTCACATCCCAATTCACGTACTAGAGCGGGATAAGATGGATACCCATCAGTTTTAACTATTGTTTGTGGTTCTACAAATTTTTCCGTTATGTTTCTACTTTTCTATCCTTTAATAGAATCAAAACAAATCTACCCCTATCTTCTTCATCTGTCAATCCCAATAGCCATTTAGTTTTCTTCATTTCATCAGATAAACTAGTTGGATTTTTAATTTTACAGTTTCTAGAGACAGCAGTTTCGTCAAATTGTATTGATTTGAATTTTCATTCGACTTTAACAATATTGTTATTATTGAAATCTTTTATTTTTTCTTGTAATTTTTTAATAATTTTAATAATCATTGGTTTCGAATAACCAGTTTCAACAACTATATCATAATTAAATGAATTCTTAATCCATTTATAACAAATATACAATTAGTTTGACAGATAATACTTCAAATATCGTACCATAAAGAAATATGTGAATTTTTCTACAGTCATAATTTTTGCATTTAAGCACGACACCATCGATTGAATTTGTACGATTTTGAAGTATCAATGATAAAAAGCATTTTTTGCATTTATTTTTAGTAAATATCGCAAAGATTTTATTGATAACATCCAACGCATATCCGTTATCTTTGAAAATTCTTGAACGTTCATTTATTTCTATTTCATTAATTAAATTATTTTCAAAAGTTCTTTGGTTAAATATTGTATCCATATGGGTTATTGAATTAAAAAACTATAATTAAAAATTAATATAGGATAGTATATTTTATTTTCACCGAATATTTAAATTAATAAAGAGTATTTAAATTAATAAAGAATATTTAAATCAGGACTAGAACACTTTATAAAGCACAATAAAAATAGTATTTTAAGTACCAATTAAAAATGTCAGAAACAGAATCAATTGATTTATTTCAAATTTTAGCTGAGAATGAATCATTATTTATAATGACTCAAAATAAAGAGGTTATAATTGGTGGTTGTTTAATACAACAACATTCAAATGTAATTTATATAGAAGCGTTAGACACTACTGGATATGTTATTCCTAGATCTTTTCAAAAAGATTTAATTACTTCATTAATTTTCCATGTTTCAAAACTGGATTGTTCTATTTTGAGCGTCTTTTCAATGCCTAAAAAAGAAACAATTTTTGGGAATAGTAGTCAGAACAATTTAAAAGGATTTTTTGATCCAAAGAAATTACAAAATTATTGGTTATCAACTTTCAAGAATTTTAATTTAGGGAAAGTACATTGTTATTCAAATTTTACTAAAGAAAGAACATTTCCTTATAAATGTTTTGATGAGATTAGATTCTTTGACGATGATCCAAAACGAAAAATTGGGATAAAGAATGTAAATATTGAAACTTTTTATGAAGCTTTGTGTTTTAGAACTGATTTTTTGAAAGGTGCTTTAATTTATTTGGAAAAGAATTCTAATTTTGGTGAAATTAAAAAAATTAAATTTGATACGAATTCTGTTGTTAGGAGAGCTGTAAATTATTTAAGAGGTGCTGATTTCTCTACCCTCGAAAAATCCAGAATTGTTACTCAATCCTTTTTTAAGAATTTTTACCTCGAAAAAATTGAATTTGAATTTTTTATTGGAATGAAAGAGAAAATTAAAGAAGAGGTTATAATATATTTGAAACCTAAAAATACTTTTATTGAATAAACTTTTACATTTTTAAATAATTGTATATATGAACGTTCTCTTATATTGACTGTATAATTGTTATTTACTTATATTTTAAGACGTAAGAATATTTTGATTGATTAGTTTCGGAATAAAATACGATGAATTTTCGGGATTATAGTATGTCTTGTTAACCCTAAACATGCATTGTCACTAATCATAAACACACATAGCTATTAATCCTAAACACGCATCGTCACTAATAGCTTATCCCTTAAATAAACTTCCGGTTATTTGATAATATATTCTTGTGCCACTTTCCCATATTCGATCGTAGAAAAGAACAAAGTTTACATCTTTCTTTTAAAGTAAATGACAAAACAAAGGGGATAACACCACATCTCCTTTTTAAATGTTTTGTTGGACATTATTAGATTGCCTCTTTCTTATATTTTATCATTAATTTGTTTCAGTGCTCTTGAAGTTTTGATTGTCTTATCTAAATTGTAACCTCAAAGGTGTATCTATGTAGATATATCTAGATTATAATAAACTAGATTATAAACCTCTGTGTTATAACCACAAATGTTTATCCATTTTCATTTAATCCATACCCTGTATTTTATTTCTTCACAAAAAACTTTCACTAAAATATTTTCTGTGTTTAATATTGAAAATCTTCTTTCATTAAAATGAAGCAAACGAATACATTCCAGGCTTTGATATATAAAGGTTTATGTAAAGTTTATTAATTTGATAACCTTTAGAAATTGCTATGCTCTATAAATGAACATGGCTATGTAAATATTTAAAAATATGTTATAATAACATTTATACTTATGTGGTTTAGATCACAGCCTTTATATAATGATCCATTAATTGATATCTTATTTAAACCTTTATATATCAACGCCTGAAATTTATTCATTTGCTTCATTAAAATTTCACAATCTATTAATCAATGAAGATCGTTCTTAACAAATAAAAGATGAATTTATTAGTAGTTGTAGAAAAAATACTTCTGTTCATATATCCAGATTGCATACGTTACCAGTTTTTATAAGCAATGTTTAGAATTTAAAGTACTGACCATAACAAATCGTTTTATTCTAATGCACTGTTAATTTATTATAAAGGAGTTGTAAATTTTATTGACTTACAGTAAAATTTTTTATTTACAGTGCATTATTAAGATATCTGAGTATCTTTTAATAATAATATACCACCCTGTAATGTTTTCTGTGAAAAATCAAAGCTGAATTTCGTAAAAATTACTTTGATAACAAGAACACAATTCTGTGTGTATTACCTTATAATTCATAATAAGAGTAGGTAAGCGGGATTGGTTTAATTCAGATAATAAACCTTATTTGTTAAACTTAACTAAACCGTCATGTAAATAAAGGCCATTCTTTGTCCCCAATTAGGATTGTGGTTCTAAATTAAGAATTGAGAAAAAAATAACAAAACACGGTTTACGTGTAACCTCTACAGTATTCTAAGAAAACAATCATGTGAAATATGTGTCTATGGGTTACCTGTTATAAAACATCCTCTTTTACATCAAATATTTTGTAAAAAATTACAGTTAAAAGAAACTATAAAATTGGAAGTGTGGAAGAGCTCACATGAAATGTTTTGTGGGAACTTTGCTGGAAGAAAATATTGTTGTAGTTACTGTTCCTAAAAAAGGTTGTCCATAGAAAAATGTCACGGTCATTTGTATACAAACATGTATATCTAATTTTCATAGAAAAAGCTATAAATAATGTTGATCGAACTATACACCACCAAGCTATACATCTGCAAAACACCGTAATTAAATCAGAAAAGAAGCCAAAGGCTGTTTTGTTTTAAAAAACATCCGAAGAACGATTTAATTACAATTGTGTTAAAAATCATAAACGGGTTTGAACCCGCGACTTTTCCAATAGTGACTGTAATTTATAATTCAAAAGATAAAAAAATTATAAAAAAATGGGAAAGAAAAAAGATAACAATTTCAATTATTTGGATAGTTTAGTAACAGAACAAGAAAAGAGTACGAATACCAAAAAGAGGAAGTGAAGAAAGAAGCAAAGAAGGAGATAAAAGAGGAAGCTAAGAAAGAAGCTAAGAAAGAAGCAAAGAAGGAAATAAAAGAGGAAGCTAAGAAAGAAGCAAAGAAGGAAATAAAAGAGGAAGCTAAGAAAGAAGTGAAAGAGGAAGTTGTAGTAACTATAAAGAAATTCTCACCAAATATTGAAATGATAAAGAAAAAACAACAAGAAAAACTTTTAAGAGACGAAGAAGAAAGAAAAGAAAACGCAGAAAGATTAAGAATTGAAAAATAAAGACAAGAAGAAAGAGAGATTTCTAAAAGAGAAGAAGAAGAAAGAAAAATAAAAGAAAAAGAATTAAAAAGGAAGGTCAAAAGAAAAAACGAATTTTTACAATTACAAAACTAGAAAATTTAACAATTAAACCAAAAGACGAAGAAATAAAACAAAAAGAACAAATCTTAACAGATGAAGGATTCAAAAGTCCAATTTGTTGTATTTTGGGGCATGTGGATACAGGAAAAACTAAAATACTTGACAAATTAAGAGAAACAAACGTACAAGAACAAGAAGCAGGCGGAATAACTCAACAAATAGGAGCAACATTTTTCCCGTTAGAAATTTTGAACAAAAAATACGAAATTAAAAGTAATTTACCAGGATTATTAATAATTGATACTCCAGGACATGAAAGTTTTTCTAATTTAAGATCCAGAGGATCTTCTGTTTGTAATTTAGCAATTTTGGTTGTAGATTTCTTTCATTTATTAGAACCACAAACTTTGGAGTCAATAAACCTTTTAAAATTAAGAAAGACGCCTTTTATTGTTGCACTTAACAAAGTTGATAAAATTTATGGATGGGAAAGTGAAAAGAGTATTGAAAATCAACCAGAAAATGTTAAATTAGAGTTTAAAAAAGGATTAAACGACACAATAGGAAAGTTTGCAGAAATAGGATTGAATGCAAGGTTGTGGAACGAGAATAATGAACCGAAAAAGTTCATTTCTTTAGTCCCAACAAGCGCGATAACAGGAGAAGGACTAAAAAATTTAATTAATTTAATCTTTAAGGTGAACGAATTGTATATGAAGAAGAAAAATACTTACACAGACAACTTTGAATGTGTAGTATTAGAAGTGAAGAACGTAGAAGGATTTGGTACAACGATGGATGTAATTCTAGTTAATGGATTATTAAAAGAGAATGATAGAATCTGTGTAGGAACCATGGACGGACCAATAATTACAAGAGTTAAATCCATTTTATTACCACAACATTGTAGAGACGCTAAAGCAAAACATTTATTCGAAACAGTAAAATCTGTTAAAGCAACCATGGGGTTTAAAATTTCAGCTTTAGACCTAGAAAGAGTATTAACAGGCTCTAAAATAATAAAAGTGATTGAAAATGAAGAAGAAGCAATGAAAGAAGTGAATGAAGATTTAAATTATATGCTTAAGAATATTAATATTAATAATACAGGCGTCCATGTTCAAGCAAGTACTTTAGGATCCTTAGAAGCTTTAATTAACTTTTTAGAAAAAGAGAATATCCCAATCTTTAGTTTTTCAATTGGAAATTTAAGAAAACAAGACATTCTAAAAGCATCTACCTCCAAGAATCCAATAATGTTATGTTTTGAGGTAACTGCCGATAAAGATTTACAAGAATTTGCAAAAGAAAGCAATGTAAAAATATTTACAGCCAAAATCATTTACCACTTAGTGGATAAATTTAAAGAATACAGTAAAGAATTAAAAGAAAGTGAAAAACAGAAACATTCAGAAGAATGTATTTATCCTTGTGAACTGAAAATACTTCCAGATTGTATTTTTACTAAAAGGAGTCCTTTAGTTTTAGGGGTAGAGGTTTTAAGAGGTAAATTAAGGTTAGGGATCCCGATTTTCACTAAAAATGAAAAGGTAGAAAAATTCGGAAAGGTAATTTCAATAGAAAATAATAGAAAGCAAGTTAATCTTGCAATCAAAGGAGAGAAAGTGGCTATAAAGATCGAGGCGGATAATGAGAATTATAAAATGTATGGTAGACATTTTGATGAAAAGAGTTTGTTTTACTCTTTGGTTACAAGAAGATCTATTGATACATTAAAGATTTATTTCAAAGACGAGGTTACGAAAGAGGAGATTGAATTGTTATTTGAATTAAAAGGGATGTTAGAGATTCTTTAATGAATTAATTAAATGAATAATTAAAATGAATAATTAAATGAATAATTAAAATAAAACATTAAAGGAATGATTAAATGAATGATTAAAATATAACATTAAAGGAATGATTAAATGAATGATTAAAATAAAACATTAAATGAATAATTAAAATAAAACATAAAATGAATAATTAAAAGAATTATTAAAATAAAACATTAAAGGAATGATTAAAAGAGTTATTAAAATAAAACATTAATTAATTAAATTAATTAAATATTCTTTTTAATAAAATCTTTTACAATTAAATGTGCTTCATTTTTTACAATAATAATCCTTGATTTATCATCCCTATTCAATAAAAAATTATTCTTTTCACAGAATCTGATAGTTTTTTCAAAATCAACAATGTTAAGAAAGTTCTTATACAATACTCCTTCATTAATCTTAATCCTTTTCTTTTGTCTTTCATATACAGATATTAATTCTATTATTGCTATAGGCACAGAAGAAGAATAACACTCTAAATAATTAATAATCTGTTTAGCTGTTATTCCTTTATCAAATGCCTTATTAATATTCTCTAAACTTAACACCCCTATTATTAAAGAAGGTAATTCCATTTTAATTTCACAGAATTGGGTTAAAATACTTCTTTCATATTTATTGCTTGTGTACGCATAAATTTTATGGTTGGTTTCTACTATTAAAAACTTTTTAGTAACCGAGATTTTAGAAAGAAAAAGAGTTTCAAATGATTCCGTTAAATAAAAATGATTTTCATTTAATAAAATTAAAATACCTATTTTCTCAAAGAAATTTAACATTTCTTTATCTTTTAATTCATAAATTATTCTTTCTTTTAATTTTGATAATTCACTTAAAAAAATAAATAAATTATTTTGTTTTTCTTGATCAAATAAAGAAATTCCTTTTAAAATTAAAAACCAATTTTGTTCTTTTTTTGTTTTTAAAAGAAATTCAAATCCTTTATGTGTAATATTTAATTGTTCATCTAAAAGTCCTCCTTCTAACAATATCCTTTTAATAAAAATATCAAAATTGTTTGGGTTTACTATGTTTTGTAATATTTCTTCTAATTTATTTTGTTCATTTTTTTTTATTATTTTGAAATTATTTTTTCCACTAAAAAGTGTTGTAAGTGGTTTTTCTTCTAATTTCTCATTAAAAATGTTTTTGCATTCACAAAGTTTGAATTTATTTTCGGAAAATAAATTATTGAATTCTGCATAAAGTGATTTTCGTATTAAATCATTTAATTTTATTTTTTCTTCTTTTTTTTCTAAAAATTTTAGATTTTTTAAAAATTTTAAATTTATTCTTAAAATGTTTGATTTTAATGAAGAATTTAAAATGTTTGTGTGCATAAGATCGAATAATACAGATTTCACTTCTGGAGGCATTAACTTTGTTATTAAAAGAACCATACTAGGAATATTATAAAAGAATGTTGTTCTTTCTATTGGTAAATTAGTAAATAATTGTAATAAATCAGTGGAAGCCTTTTCCATTATTCTATGGATTTTAATTATTATTTTATTAATTATTATTTTATTAATTATTATTTTAATAATTATTATTTTATTAATTATTATTTTTATTATTATTATTTTAATAATTATTATTTTAATAATTAAATTAATTACTTAAATCCTTCCCCATGATAGGAGCTTTATTATCTCTTTTTTACATTCTTATATTAATGACAAACGCCATTGTAATTTTAAATAATCAGAGATTTCTTAAGAAGATATGTTTGCCTTTAGAGCCAGACGCACGTAAATTTCTTTCTCCTACAAAAATTAAGATAACAGAGCTTATTAGAATTACAAAAAGTTTAACTCTATTGCCTTTAATTTTCTTTAATTTTATAATTATAATTTATGAAATATTCCTGGGAAAAAATGTTTAATAGAAATAAATATTATTTACTTATTTTCTAATTTAATTATTAATTAATTATCATTTACTTATTTTCTAATTTAATTATTTATTAATTATCATTTACTTATTTTCTAATTTAATTATTAATTAATTATCATTTACTTATTTTCTAATTTAATTATTTATTAATTAATTATTGTTTTTTGAGAGTTTTAGATTTAATTTAATTACTTTTTCGGTCTTGTTTGATATTTCTTCAAAGACTCAACTCATTAATTTTTAAAAATACTAATTAAAAAAGATACATGTTTACCTCGATATTTGGAACCGTGAACTGTTATATTAAATATAAATTAATTTGATCAAAGTCTTTTATAATTATCTTTTGATTCTCATGTGTAATGTGATACCATCCTCTTGATATGACGTAAATTTCTGGCATCTTTTTAAAACAAATGTCAGTGGCACATTACAAAGAAGAGGATGTTTCTGTGTTAATCGTATCTATAATTAATATTGTGGAACCAAACATTCATGTGTCTTTCTTTAATAATATTTGTTTTCTCAACCCCATTTTCACCAAATAAATCTTATACCTCGTATTACAATCTCATTCTCCTTCAGATTTAATACAATCATTTTCCATGTTGAGTTTAAGTAATTTCGGTTGGTAATAACAAGGTTCTTAGAAACCTTTCAATTTGTAAAATAACCTTTTTGTAGTTTAACACACAATAGGATAGGGGGATATATCTTTACTTAGAATCTTTTTCAATAGTAGTCTCTAATATTTGTTA
>CAUVYK010000641.1:83943-106414 GCA_963556175.1 Tipula confusa | reverse complement strand
CTTTTTGTGGTATATAGCAGTTTAGTCACAATTAAATACATTGTGTTTATCGAACACGTCTAATTTATTATGGAATGTCGCTGCTAAATCTGCCAAGTATGTCTAATCCGCAGATTGGGACTTATCAGAAATAGTTTCAAACAAAACTCATGTCTCTTCTTAAAGCTGTTTAATCAAACCATTTGATGCCTTTAACAAAGTTATATGACTTCAATTTCTTCTGTGATTTTTAAAGCTATAAATTTCTAATAATAGTTTCTATTTAAAGGCATATATGATTTTCTAAGACGTGAACAACAACTCGGACATCTGATCATATAAATATTTATAATCGGATATATCGTTCTCCATCACGCGAAATTGAGTCGATGTCATTCATAAAAGATTTATTGATGCTCTTTCTTAAGCCTAGAAACGCTTCCTTTAGAAAATTTTATTTTTCTCGGCTGCTAATTTCCCTTTCCGACATACTCATCTCTCGATAATCTTTTTCAAACTCTTATATTTCTTTCTCTGATAACACTTTCATTAGGTACCCTTAAAAAAAGATATAAACTGTCCCAAAAGCGGGGTAAAATTTCGAATTATTTAATTTTTCGGTAGAATTTAAAAGATAAATGTCGAAATTGTAAAAATATATGCCCAAACCTGGGATCAAGTAAAATAGATTCCTCCGGAGGGAATCTATTTTACTTGATAGACAAAATAAAAAAAATAAAAATAATTAATTAAAAAAAATAGGAAGAAGAAATTAATCTTTAATTAGACTTAAAACAGCACTTAAAAAATCGTTTCTGTTATTGAAATAGAAACAGAATTCTTTTAAAAAAATTTCTTCTGTCATCCGTTTTTACACCTTTCCTTCTTTTAATTTCCAACTTCAATTCAGAATGAAACGACTCAATACATTGAGTGTGAACACCAGTTTGACGATTCACGAATTCATATTTATGACACACTGTGCCATGAACAAATGAAAATTTCTTAAATTAAAATAAGCTTTGTGTTCATCGGTATGAATTATGCTATTAGAGTTTACTTGGGGGCATATTATAGGTATTATCGTACTTTGCCGCTTGTCTTTAATTATTTTTGCGTAGGCCCTGGTAATTAAATTTTCACATTCAACAATACACAATGAATCTGTTCTATTTCTCGCGAAACGACCTCTGTGGCTTTTGCACTTGTAATGGGCATAGTTTCCTCGACCTGTACTATTTTTCCCACGCCACCGAATTTATTGTCTCTAAAATCAAGTCCCAGGCATATAATCAATTAATTTTTTTAAAACTAACAATATTATAGGCTCAGAAACCGGAATACTTCATCCAATCGAGTACCCTTGGTTGTCTTGAAGCATATCCTAATATTATTTTTACTACGTGTTTTAACACTGCATCTGAAATTTTCAAAAAAAGACCCTTTACGAATATTAACGTAGTTTTTAAAATTGTTAAATTCTCTGTTGTTGCATCTCCATGCAAAACGGTCAATGTTTTTTTTTTGTATTTTATCATTGATAAATAATTATCTGCAATAACTGCAACAAATTTCTCTTTTTATTAGTCTTAAAGCTTGTAGATATAGAATAAGTTCTTTTTCATTCTTTTTTAGTAATTGCATCAATTATTTCTTCGATATTTCTTGCAGACATGGGCCATTAATTTTTATGTTTTTTTTATTTTAATAACGGGGGGAATCTATTTTACTTGTAGGCCTTGGGGGAATCTATTTTACTTGATCCCAAACCTGAGGTTTTCAGTTGGGCGGGTGCCTCCAAAAACGGGGTCGGACTGTATTTTAAAATATATTTCTTTGTTATTTTAATAAAAGAAAGTATTGATTCAAGCAATTCAAAATTTAGATAAAAAATCAAATTCATTTGAAATTTTATATTATTCGGTCCTTATTTCATTTTATATATATATGCTTTTTTTTTTTAAAATTATTGCAAAATTTTTTAAATATTGCAATAGTTTGTAACTTTTTGGATTGCCCTAATAATAATATAATGAGATTATAACCGCCCACAATAATAAAAAAATAAAAACCAAATCAAGAATAGAACATTCAGCAAAGTCAACTTATTATTTTTTAAAAAAAATTAAGAAAAAATATCCCTTTTAATGCAAAAATACAATGTGTTACAACAAAAAAATGTCTACTTTATTGACCTAGAAAACCAATTTTATAGTGGCTATATTGAGACATCCTTTGATACAACCATCATAACGGAGCAAATAGATTATAAAGTATCGGGTTTAATTATTGAAAATGTGACGTTAATAAAAAATGAAATAACAACACAACCTAAATATCAAAAAATCGAAAAAATCAAAGAAGATTTCAAAAAAAATTTCGACTCGAATTTTATTAAAGAAAGTTTAAATATTCAATTATTAAAAATCTTTCTTAACGAAGAAGGAAAATTTAAAATCAGAATTCAATTTAAAAAACAAATCAATAATTTATCAATTAGCTTTTTTTCAAGAATAGATCATAAAAGAATGTATTGCAGAAAATATTGGTTTCAATAGTTCTTCTATTTTCCCCAATTTAGTTTATGGACAAGCTATTTCTTTTAATATTTTTTTATGTAATAAAAAACGATTTTACTGTTATTTCACCAGGAATATTTAAAGGAATGATAGAACAAGGAGAATTTAATGTTCATAATTATATTGTAGACTCTGCTTTACAAGAAAGTATAAATTTTGCTGTAGGCACGTTTGATTCTCATGAAATTATTCCAGGTGATGATACAAAAACAATTTATTTTCCATCGAATCAAAAAGAAGAAAATATTGGAAATAAAGAAAGTATAAAAGAAGCAGCAAATGATTTATATCTTTGTATAAAATTCTTAGAAGAATTTCTAGATATAGAATTTCCGAAAATATCTATTTTATTTTCTTTTTTAGAGAGTAATTCTATAGGAAAAAATACAAGTTTTATTAATTTATCAATTATTCCATCACCAACTTCAATAGAAAAATGTTTTTATTTTAAAGAAAAGATCTCAAATATTTTAAGTCATCAAATTTGGATAAATTTTTTAGGAAATGAATTTATTAAAATTGGAATACTTGGTTATTTACAAGATAATTGTTTAAAATACTTTTTTGGTAAAAATGAAGTTCTTTTTAGATTAAAAAAAGAAAAAGATTTTATTATTAAAAATGATTTAAATGAAATATCATTAAATGATCCTAGAAGAAGTAAATATTCTAAAATATCCAAATTTTTTAAATTAAAATCGAAATTATTTATTCATCTTTTAGAGAATAATTTAAGTAAAGCATTTTTACAAAAAATTCTTTCTAGTGTACTAGAAAGAAAATTTACTTCATCAGAAGATTTAATTAAAATAATTAAAAATGTTACAGGAAAAGAAATGAGTAATTTATTTGAATTTTATGTAAATAAACCTGGGTTAGTAATTTTAAATTGTTCATTTGAAATTGATCAAAAAAAGAATAAAGTTACACTTTTTATTAAACAAAAAGGAACTTCAAATTTAATAAATGGAAATAAAAAGATTTTAGGTAATTTATGCATAAAAGCATTTGAAGTTGAAGGAAATTTTGAACACATTTTTAATTTACAAAAGAATGAAATGATATTTCATTATCATGCTAGAACAAAAAAGACTAAAAGAAAAGAAGTTGATACAATTCCTTTACTTTGGTTAAGAATTGATCCAAGAAATGAATATTTAATTGGAATAGATCTTAATCAACCAGATTTTATGTTTACAGAAGCTTTAATTCATGAAAAGAATGTAATAGGACAATATGAAGCATTAATTGCATTAGAAAAGAAACCAAGTGAACAATCTTGTTCTATTTTAGAAAGAGTTATTTCCGATCAACACTTTTTTTATAAAATTAGGATAGAAGCAATTTATGCACTTTCTCAAATTAATTTAGAAAATTATGACGGCTTTCAGAAATTGATACAATACTTTGTGAAGAAATATTGTTTACAAGGATCTACGATCATAAAACCGAACGACTTTTCTAATTTTCAAAATTATTTTATTCAAAAAGCGCTCATAAAATCACTTTCTCTTAGTTTTCCTTTTGTTAAAAAGATAATTAATGACAGAGAAGTAATTATTAGAGATGTTAGTGTATCATTTATTAATAATTCTTTAATTTATAATGATAATGAATCTAATATTTTTTGTGACGCCTTTTATGTTTCTTGTGCTATTTCTTCACTTTCTTTACCTGTTTCTATGCAATCTTATGAGATAATTAAAAGTAATTCCTTTAAACAAGGAAATGATTTATTTTCCGAGGAAGAGGATTTATTTTCAGATGATGAAAAGAATAACTATGAGAAAACAAATAAAAGAATAAAAAAAGAGAAAAATTTAATTATTTTGAATGTTACAGAGAAACATAAAAGTTCTTTAATAAAATCATTAGAAATAATAGAAAGACATAGAAAAATAGATTTAATATTTCCTTCTATTGATAATATTGTTACAGTTAGTTGTCTTTATTCTTTAGGAAGATTATTTGTTTACGGTTTTATTGATTTAAATATTAAAATATTAAAGAAATATTCAAAAAAAGATAATTTTGTATTTGTTAGAATGATTGCTTTTGAAATATTGATTTTAAAAAAAGATAAAAAGGTAATGAAATACATTTTTGATAGTTTATGCTTGGAAAATTATTTTATAAAAAAACATATTTTAACTTGCATAAAAAAGACAATTTCAACTACAATAACCAATGAATATTTAATTTTCTTTAAAGATTATAAAAATAATTTTTATGATTTATGTAATTATTTTATTGGTGATTTATTATTATTTGAAGATTTAGTTGAAATTATTTTATTTTTAGAAAATAAAGGTAAAGAAATAAAAAGAATTGAAGAAATTCATTTACATGAATTAAGTGAAGGAGAATTAAATATTCAAATATCTGAATATGAAGAAGAATCAGAAGCAATCCAACTAAAAACATTTACAGGATCAATAGAAAAAAAGAAAAAAGAAATTAAACCAACAATAAAAATAATATCTAAAGAATTAATTAATGTATTTTTAGATGAAATTAAGAAAAAAGATGAAATAAAATCCAAAAAAATTAAAATAGAAATAAAAAGAACAAAAGAGGAATTCGAACCATCAGATTTCAAAATCAAAATAAAAAAATATACCCCAAATTTCAAATTAGATGATTTTTTATTATTTTTTGAAAATTCAAAAAACAACAAAAAATTCATTTTAAAAGAAATAATTAAATTAGAAAATATTTCCAAAATAGAAGAAATAATTTTAAAATTTAGAGAAAAGGACGACTTTTTTGAATTTAAACCTTATACATTTAAAGAATTGATGGAATTAGAATTTGAAATTAATGAATTGTTGATACAGGTTAATCTGATATTTGTTTTCTGTTTGACTAATGAGAAATTTGGAAGCAAATTGTATAATTTGATTAAAAGTTATTTCTCAATTTTTGAGAAATTAATTTATGATTTTTATTTGCCAAATGAATTGATTGAATTGAATGTGCCAAGTTTATCAGGTGAGAGTGTAAGTGAGTTGAATAAAAATAAAGAGGTGAATAAAGAGATGAATGAAAAAATGAATGAAGAGATGAATGAAAATGAAAAATCCAGGAATTTAATTTATTTAATTGAAGAATTAAAAAAGATGAAGGAGTCGGAAGCCTTTATTGATTTAGTAGATTTTAAAGGTTATAAATTATATAAATATGTTGACATTGTAAGAACCCCTTTAAGTATTTCATACGTTAAAGATAGAATTAAGAATGAAATTTATGATTATAATAGAGCTATGTATGAATTAAGACAGATATTTATTAATTGTATGTTTTTTAACCAGAAAGGTTCTTTAATTTATGAGGATAGTAAGAAGTGTGTAAATGTTATAGACCCAATACATTCCACTGATTTATTAACACTTTTAAAGGCACAAAAGACAAAGCCAATTAAAAAGGAAGAATTCAATAGAATATTATTCAATTTAATACAAGAAATATTAAAATTAAAAGAATCAGCACAATTTACTTTTAAGGTAGAAGATTTAATTTACAAAACGAAAATAAAAAGACAAATGTATTTAATGAAATTGATTTATAAATCACAAATGAATATTTATGTTAGTTTAGGGCATTTCATTTGGGATTTCAAGGTGATGAAAGAGAATTGTTTAAACTTTAATGGGCCTAAGAGTGTTTATACGAGGGATGTTAAGATTATAGAGAAGGAGATGAAGAGGTTGATAAGTTATTATTTTGGAGAGGATGTGATTAGAATTTATTTTGTTAAATAAATATATTTAATGGTTGTTCATTTGTAATACATGAAACTATGGGAAGTCTATCCTTTTTTAATCATACTATTGCATACTATTGGATTTTAAATCATTAATAAACATCCCTTGTTCATTCATAATACAATGTTCTCTCATAAATATCAGTATTTATATGGTTGTCTGCCAGGACCTAAGACAATCCCTTGTTTTGATAAGGCTTCTTTTTCAACTCCAACATCTGTTAATTTTATTTAATAAGAAATTGTTATCAAAGCTTTGTATAAATACAAACAACAATCCAGAACAATTCAATTATTCACATAAATATTCTTTCGTGTGTATTTCAAATGAAAATAAACCTTCTTTGATCCGAAAAGGCTGAACCGATCCACCTAAGTTATTGTGATTGAAATGTGAAGTGGAAACACAGCATTGTAAGTGTTCCTGTTATGTGTTCTTCATTAAATCATTTATTCTCATATCCTGTAACATTGTCCTCATCCCTCCCAAGAGATTCAACAATCTATATTTTGAATAGCCATGAGCTTTGTTTGTCGTGATAGTTTCAGAGTCACTCAGTCTAATAACTTTAAAGGGACGATAGACATTTTTGTGTTAAATATTTTCTGATAATGTTGTATGTCAAATACAATTAAGAGATAAGAAATGATTAATTATAAAACCGAGAATAGAACTAACGCTTGAATAATAATTTAAGAAAATTAATTAAAAAACCGAGAATAGAACTAACGCTTAAATAATTATTTAAGAAAATGATTAATTATTTAAGAAAATGAATTATAAAACCGAGAATAGAACTGACGCTTAAATAATTATTTAGGAAAATGATTAATTCAAGAAAATGATTGGCTAATTTAATATTTATTTTTTTAAAAAATATAAAACAAAAAAACAAATAAAGGGGTTAATGGAATACAATGCATTGGAAGAAGCTTTAAACATACATGGATCATTTACCAAGAAATACATCCTACCATTCAAACAAGGGGATCTGTTCAAGAAGAACAAGATAGATTTAGATCACTTTAATATGACTTTTTCTCAAAGAATAATTGCTTTTATTTTTTGTTTCCTTCTCGGAATTCTCTGCCTTGTTTATAGTTTTTTTAACATTTTCGGTGCAATCAGACAGCCAATAAGCTTTGCATTGCCATATGCAATATCTAATTACTTATTCTTTAGCATGTTTGGTTTCTTGTTTGGCTTTAAAACTTGGTTGAAGACGGTCTTTGCAAAAGAGAAGAGAGGCTACACTTTGGCTTTTATTGCTTGTACATTTTTAACAATTTATTCTGGATACTTTGTTACAGCAAGGTATATACATTTATTCTTGTGTCTTGGTCAGATTGTAACTTTTATAGCTTTCCTTATAGCTTTTTTACCTGGTGGTTCTACAATCCTTTCAAGTTTATTTAGCTTAATGTTGAAAAAATAAAAATAGTATGAACACTTCTTTTATTAAAATAATATAATATAGTAAAAACACTTTTAATTATTATTAAAAATAATATAGTAAAACAATAAAAACACTTTTAATTATTATTAAAAATAATATAGTAAAACAATAAAAACACTTTTAATTATTATTAATATAATAATATTAATAAATAATATAATAAAAACTATTTATTTCTTTTATTTATTGCTCTACCAATTAAAATCGAAGTCAAAATAATTATCCCAGTAAACAAAATTTGAAAAAGTGATGATTTGGAAGCAAATCTTGAATAAAGATGAAGTAGGAACACTACCCCTATAAACACTAATGAAATTATTAAAACATACACGGGGCTAATATCCAATGGTTTAACCCCTTCATCTAATAGCCTTTTAACAATCTTTTGTTTGGATTGTTGTGGTGCAATCATTTGTTTTTTAACCTCCAATTTACGCATGGGTTTAAAAGTATTTTAATTTTAAAGTACTTTTAGGTTGATGGATCGAACACTTCTTTTCGTAATGATTATTTTAAGGCCTATTTTATGCACTATGAAGGGTTGAACTTTACTTTAGTATACAGAGTTCGAACCCTACAATATATTTTTACAGAAAAAAAGAAAATTAATTTAATAATAAATTTCTAATAAAAACTTCCCATAAATTAGAAGATTGGTTTTTGCGTCTCCATATAAATTCAAAAAGTTTATAATCTAATTTTTCAAAGGTTCGCATTCTTATAGGAACTGTTCTTTTTATGCCAGACCAATTACCTTCGATGGTATTGGTATTATAACCTTCTGAATTGATGAATTCGTATTTATGAAGAACAGTTTGGTGAATAAAATAAGGATTTCTTTTAATTTCTTCATATCCCTTCCAGCCATCAGTGACTAATATTGATCCTGGTAGTACATGTTTTAGAATTAAATCAGTTAACGTTTTCATATTTCTATTCTTAACAATTTTTAAAAATAATTTCCTCTCTGTAGTAGATTCAACTCCACCAAAAACCCAACAGCCTTCTACGTGATGACCTCTATTGAATTTTCTCTTTCCAAATTTAGATTCGTCCAGCTGGACGATTACTCCAACTCCACCTATTAGAAAATCGATCTCCTCAAGTGAATTCATAATAATTGCATATATAATTATATGCATTCGGCTAATAGTTTTTGTTGAATTGCCAGTTATTAATTTTATAGTTGTAAAACAGCAACGAGAAAGCCAGTAATATGCAATTTCCAAAAAAGCACAAATTTCAATTTTAAAATTCACGAAGATTGTATTTTTGAAAATAGACTGCAATTTCCTACATTTATAGTTGCAGCATTGGTATTTAATCAAGCTTCGTTTAATTGTCGGTGAACCGCATATTTCACACAACGAAGGTATTTTTAAGACACCCATCTCACACAGAAAATCTATTGCATCTTGTTCTTCATCAAGAATATTTTTTAATTGTTTTCTTTTGTAAAGCATGTCGTTTTTTATTTTTTTGTTTAAAAGAGTACAAAAACATTTAAAATATATTGTAGGGTTCGAACTCTGTATACTAAAGTAAAGTTGCTCCCTATGAAGATCTCTATTTCATGCACTTAATTATTTTAAGGCTTATTTCATGCATTGTGAATATCTCTATTTTATGTATTGGGCAAACAGTTTACTAGGAGTGGATACAATAAAGCTGTAAGAACTCTCTGTAATAATAATGTAGTTTTTGTCAAGCTGGTACACTCACACTGTCCTGTTAAAATAAATAAGATTATTTTATTTCATGGAGTTAAGAATTAAATACTTGAAATTGTTGTTATTTTCTTGGGATGAGGTGCAGAAATTAGTTAATTTATGCAATTCAACAATTTTAAGCCATTTAAAAAAATAAAATATTTTTATTTTATGCATGAAAGTCAAAAAAAACCTTCTCAAAGAATCCAGAAACTTCTAGCAAAAAAGTTAGGCCCTGAATACATTTCATACAGACCAGGCTTCAATGGCATTAAACTAGCATATATAGAAGGCTGGGTGGCTATTTCAATTGCTAATAGAATATTTGGTTATAATGGTTGGTCATCAGAAATTAAAAGTACGACAGTAGATTTTTATGACGATACAATAAATAAAGTAGGGATGGGAATAAGTGTAGTGGTTAGAATTACGTTAAAGGATGGTACTTATAGAGAGGATGTGGGGTTTGGATCTAGTGAGAATCAAAAAAACAAAGCTTTAGCATGGGAAAAAGCAAAAAAAGAGGCGGTGACAGATTCAATGAAAAGAGCTTTAAGACAATTTGGGAATGCACTGGGAAATTGTTGTTATGACAAAGAGTTTCTTAAAGAAATACAAAAGATTAAACAACAAGAGAAATTGAACATAGATGAACACAATTTAATGAGAAGGAATGATGAATTTAAAACACAATTGACAGATGAACAATTGAGAAATGTTCAATTGCCAAATGAACAATTGAGAAATGATCAAATGTCAGAAATAGAAGACAGTATGTTATCGTACACAGATAATTAATTATTCATTTTTTATTCATTTTATATTTAGGTGTCTTATTAAATAAATAACAATTATTTACTTTCCCAACAATTTTAAATTTTAAATCTTCTGTTCTTTCTAAAATTGTGTATTGTTCATTCATTAATTCTGATTCTAAATAAAATGTATTGAAGTGTAGTTGACCGGTCTCTTTATTAAATTCACAATCCATTAATTCTATATTCTCTATTTCTGCTTGCAGCTCTAAAACTTCAAAATTCTTTTCTGAATTCTTTTCTACGGTGATTAACATTTAGAGGTGATTATTTTTGTGGGTATTGTGGTTCGAATCGCAGTATTTGGAAGATCGAGATTATATTAAAGAACCGGACTTTGATATTTAAGTTCATGGTTTAGAGGCTATTCCAACGTCCCTGTCACTTATATAAAATAATTTAATGGTTACACCTTTTATTGATAACAAAAAAAGGTGAGTGTCCGGTTAGGGTGGTGGGTTCAAATCCTCAATAATATTAAAAAAAAACTTCCTTATGGCAACGCACAGAGAAATAGTATTAGCTACTTATTCATATGACATGGTCATTGTTTGGATGATGGAAAAGTGTTACATTGAAAATTCATGTCTTTGTAGATCTTGTATTAACCAACCAATGATTTTGGAAAGAAAAGGAAATATTAAGAGATGGCGATGTTGAAGATGTAAAAAAACTGTTTCATTGTTTTACAATACCATTTTGTTTAATTCTAAACTTGATCTACATCGAATGATTGATTTGATTTATTTTTAGTGTTTGGATTTGACACAAAATAAAACGATGTATGAAATAGGAACTTTATCAAGGGACATCATAAGTAAGTGGTATAGGATACTAAGTTTTCAATCATTTCAAATTATGAGAACAGTTACTCAACAAAAAATAGGAGGCATTGGTTCAGTTGTAAAAATAGATGAAGCAAAATTTTCCAGAAGAAAATTTAATGTTGGAAGAGTAGTTAGATCACCCTGGATGATAGGAGGGGTAGATATTGCTACAGGAAATATGTTTTGCCTAGAAGTTTTATTTCTCAACAAGAAAACCATAAGAAGTATTTTGGTAGAATGTATAGAAGTGGGAACCACCATAATAACTGATTGCCGAAGAGGTTATGTCAACCTAAAAGATTTGGGCTTTGTACATATGACTGGTAATCATAGTATAAATTTTATAAATCCCTTGAAAGGTGCAAACACCCAAGCTATAGAAAATAGATGGGGTGTGTACAAGCGAAAATTTAGAGCAAGATTTATAACATGTAGAAGTGATTTAAGTACAATGTTTATTGAATTCATGTTTAAATTAAAATTTAAAAATGACGCATTTGACACGATAATGAGAAATTTAATTAAACATTAATTCAGTATTTTTATATTTAAAAATTAAATAATATAGTTTCCTAACCTAACCTTGGGCGTTCTAATCCACCCACCCAAACCGGACACTAGCCCAAAAAAATAGTTATTATATGGTAGTTAAAAGGAATCAATCTTAACTCCCAATAGTCATGATTACTTGAATAGACATGTAAAGGTTTATAAACATTCATTTTTTTCAATTGTATTTTCACAACAAATTGATGGTAGGATGAATAAAACTCCAAGAGTTTCTATTATTACATACTCGTCAACCATATTTATTGATGTCTCTCATTTAACGTTCGCTAACCTCTGTTCATTGGCACTAAAAAAGTGAATATACCACCAACCGTCCAGTAATAATCCATCTACAAATGTTTGACCTGTTTGTAAAAAGGTGAACCTAAAATATCACACCAATCAGAATTTTCATTTCTTTTAACTTGTCATAATTATAGTTACGCCTCAGTCTTCAGCCATTGCCTCCAAAACCGGTTGTTTTGCAAAATATCAGATTGTTTTAATAATCCTCCAAGACTGACACCGAATATTGTTTTGATTTACATATCAAATACTTGATACCCTTATCCACACTACTTGCAACTTAAACGTCAAATAGGTACAGCAAATTTTATGAACTCGATGTTCCAATAAGGTTATTTTCCATTTTTTTCGAGATTCGTGGATGAATATTTTATTTTCTAATTTCTATATATTAACCGAAATGATATTTTGACTAAAAATTTGAAGAAAGATTAAACTTGGCTGTACATTAAAATAAAAGTAAATAAATACTAAAAGTAAATGAATAGTATAAGTTTAACAGTAAATAAATAGTAAAAGTTAACAGTTAACAGTAAATGAATAGTAAATAGTAAAAGTAACAGTAAATAAATAATATTAATGTTTAATTAAATATATTAAACTTATTCTTTTCAAACTTCTCATTTAAAATACTCACGAAAGTCATGAAAAAGTATCCTGCAAAGATAAACCCAATCCTACAAATCTTCCCTTCTAAAGTTAACTTTTCCGTAATACTATCCTGAATACCATTGTCCAACATCTCTAAAAATCCAATATAAAAGAAAGATCCGGCAGAAATCCCAAGGAGTAAATCTATTAATTTCTTTTTAGAATTCTCAAAGAAATGAATGGCATACTTCCCAACAATTACTCCAAGAGGAGTAAGGATTGAATAAATGAAGAGAATTAAGAATTCATGGAAGATGTTGAATTTGGCTTTAATTACAGAGATCCCTAAAACAATCGCTTCTATCCATTTATGACCAATTAATCCAAGCATATACCATCTAAACTCTTTATCTGTCTTGACCGGTACTCCTAATCCCTCCATAAAAGAATGTAAACTCATGGCAATTACAAAAACAATCGCTTGTTTCATGTCTGCTCCTTTTGGAATAGAATCCGGGTCATCAGATTTAGGTAGGAGATACAATTTATTAATTGTAAAGAGTATTAAAAATGAAATGCCAGCAGAAAAGGAAGCTAAAATCCCGGAACTTTCTCGATACATATGAGGCAGAATATGTAAAATCATTGTTGTTAAAATTACACCGCCAGTGAAACATTTAACATAATCTGAAATACAAATATATTCTATTAATTTATATGTATAAGAGAATGAAAATGTTAAGAAGAATAACACTAAACAAATCATAGTGGTAGATTTCATATTAAACATTCTTGATTATTAATGGGGTGGGAAAAATTTATTTTTAAATAAAAAAATAAAAAAATTGATTTTTTGTGGTATCTATAAAAAAATATAAAATATCAAAAAAATTGGAATTTTTTGTTGTAACAAATAAATCGGCACTTGTGTAGATCTCCCCCCTACCATTAAATTTATTAAATAATATTTTATTATTAATTTTAAATAATAATAATATTATTATTAATATTTTTACGTAAATATAATTAAATATTATTGTAATTTAATTTGAATTTCAGGAAAGTAAATAAATTTTGAAAATAAAAGTGTTAATAACATTAATAACTTTAATTATTAACAATGGGATAAAGTAATTTTACATGACTTATAAAATCTAAAAACGATTTTTTGAACCTTTGTCTCCACATGAATTCGTTTAAATGTGCATACAAATTCGTCCTAGCTGTCCCATATCTTTGCTTGTGAATTTGTTTGACCTTCTGCCATTGACTTTCCACATGGTTCGTCGTTGCACCAGTAATTGGGTCTACAAAATTACGAGAATGATTTACAGTTAAGTGAACATAACCATAATCACTAAGCACATTGTAAACTGGGGCGCAATCTGTTGTAATAATCGAACCTGCGTGTATATGCCTTAAAATAAGAGGCATCAACGTTTCACGGGTTCTATTCGGCACACTCAAAATAAACCCCAATTTAGTTTCCACATCAAACCCACCAAAAGCCCACTGTTCCCTGACAAGATGCCCTACGTTGTATTTTCTTTTAACGAGATGAACCTCGTCTATTTCCACATGTTTACCCACGCCACCTATAATAATCGGATTGACTACAAAATAATTTGTACAAACTTCTCTACAAAAATTTAACCAATCTACGATTGTATGGTTTTGTGTTATATTTGTCTTGAGCTTTAGATTGTCAAAATCTGTTTCTTCAAAAACAAAAAAGAACATTACAAACAAAATTTGTCTGATTTCCAAACGGGATTTTGCGAAAAAACTATTTTTTCTCATAGAATACTCTTTTTTGCATGTGCTTATATTGCAACGGAAAGTGTAACTCTTATTATTTCCGTGTATTCGTTTTTGCAAGGTTAAATTCTTGCCGCAACAAATTTTGGTTCTTGGGAGCAATTACATCTCTTGGCAAAAAGAAATAGAGCTCTCTTCAGTTGCTGTTATCCTATATATTTCAGTAAATAAAATTTTGTTCATTTTCAGATGTTTTAAACATTTTTTTTAATTAAAATTTTATTATTTTTTTTTACAAGACTCCCCTCTTGGCGTAGGGGGGAGATTTACACAAGTGCCTAAATCTGACTCCTCCTTGAGAAGTAGAATATATACAAATCGTATCTCTAAAAATAATATTCGGCGCTTGTACAAAATATCACTCCTCATTTTAATTTTTATTAAATTTTATTAATATTTATTTGTTTTAAAACTGAATTAAAACTTAACTTTTTTTAAACTTATAGAAAGAGACTTAGACAGATTGACAGTTAAAATTTGGCTCTTATTCCTTTCCCTCCACCAAAAAATAAATAAATAAAATATTAAATTAAATTATTAATTATTAAACTATTATTACTGTTTATATTATTATTAAAAACTTATACCATTTTTCTTTCATGCATTATTTAGATTCTGACCTCAAGAGATTTATTTTATTATACTTCCACAGAAGAATCAACCATTACCTAATGCCAGCATATAGGGTTACTACGAAGTAAATTCTTATGTACTTATGGAAATAATATGGTTTTTAGGAAACGGGAGGGTATCAAAAACAAGGGCTTTTATTTCGTTGCAATGTAAAAGATTGCAGAAAAGAAATAAGATTGCGGAAAGGGACATTCTTCGAGAGTTCTCGTTTACAATTTTCTAAAATCATGTGTTTCATATACATGTGGGTGCATGAGATGGACAAGCAAGCGGAAATGAAGATTCAAAAAAAGTTGGTTCAGAAGAAACCATAGTTGATTGGAAGAATTATTTACGCGAAGTTTGTGAGCCCCACCTTTTATAAAACCCTGTTATTCTTGGCGGAGTAGACGTTATAGTCGAAATTGATGAATGTATGCTGGTTCGAAGAAAATACAATCGGGGAAGGCTGGTATTGAGTCAATGGGTTTTCGTTACCTATGATTTGGTTACTAAAAAAATAGTCATCATACCAATGGAAACAAGAAATAGAAATACACTAATACCTCTAATTCTCCGATATATTTAGCCAGTATATATTATAATGTCTGATTCAATGGCAATCTATGGAGATTTGTCAATTTATTGGTAAACGCACATGAAAGTTAATCATAATGAGAACTTCATAGATCCCATAACCGGTGCGTGTACAAACCATATTGAAAATATGTGGCAGAAAGTGAAGACAGGGCATAAAAAAAGATATGGGACCCATAGAACAGTGGTGGAGTCATATGAGTTCGAGTTTATGCGTAGGAAGCAATATAAAAATTCATTTAAATAAATCATTACCCATATTAATGAATGGTATGTTATATAAAAGGTAATTTTTAATTTATTTCTTGATTTAATGAACATTTAATTTAATATTTTATTTTATTTATTTTTGGTGGGGGGAAAAGGAATAAGTGCCAAAAATTTTTACGGTTTGGTATGCGATGAAGCTTCTGCACTTCAGTTCTGCCAACTTCATGGTCTACTCCCCACTTCTAAACAATGTGTTTGTGGGAAATTTATGCGTTTACGCGTACGAGAAAATTTAAGAAATTTGTTTTGGTTTCGCTTTGATGCTCGGGGCTATAAAACCGAGGTATCTGTACGAAAGGGTTCGTTTTTTGAAAAGAGTAAATTACTTATTTCTTCTGTTCTTGAAATTATCTTTTTCTTCATAAAAGATAACCAAAAACAAGATACACTACACTCATAACTTGAGATGGTCTCAAATTCGACTATCGTTGATTGGAAAAATGTTCTTTAGAGAAGTTTGTTTAAATTTTTTGTATAAAACCCCATAATAATAGGTGGTCCAGGCGTTGTTGTTGAAATCGACGAAACAATGATGGTAAGACGAAAATACAACGTTTGGTAGGTTGGTTAGAGAACAATGGGTGTTTGGAGGCTACGAAGTTAATTCTAAAATTGTATTCACAATTACGATATCAATCGGAATCGAAGTACGTTACGAGCCGCAATTGTGAAACACATAGCACTTGGCTCAATAATTATGAATGATTATTGGCGTTCATATGGCAATCTGTCTGAAATTGGTTACCAACATTTTACGGTCGACCACAGATACAATTATGTGGATCCTGTAGCGGGCGCTACAACTAATCATCAGAGATCGATTTGGCAAAAGATCAAACACGCACATGTGAAACGTTATAGGTACAACGCGTGCACATCTAGGATCTTATCTAGCAGAATTTTTATGGAGACAACAATTTGGAAACCCCTTTAAACAATTTATTGAACATATTAAATCGATGTACACTTTTAATTAAAGAAAGTTCCTTATTTCTAAATCATTATTTCTTAAGTATTCCCTTTAATTATTATAAAATAAAAATTAATAAATATTAATAAAAACAAATAACGTTTAACCAAAATTAATAAAATTTAATAAAACTTAAAATGAGGGGGATATTCTGTACAAGTACCTAATATTCTTCCTTTTACAAGTACACTGCCTTAAACAAGTATTAATCTCCTTGAGAAGTAGAATTTATACAAATTGTATCTCTAAAAACAATATTCTTCCTTTTAAAAGTACACTGCCTTCTACAAGTATTAATATCTGATTAAAGAAGTAGAATATAAACAAACATATATACAAATTATACAAGGCCATATCTTCCAAGCTATATATATAGCTAGTCCAACAATACTGGAAAGATAAGTAATTACACAGAAAGCTAGAAACACAACACAGATTATTACAAAAGAAAGGAACACTACACTAAGAATAAATATTATCAACAAAATCGTGAAAACAAAGACCAATAAAACAAAAAGATACGTGTGTAATAGAAATACCAACAGTAAAAGATGTACCATCAAAACTATTAATACTATACCAATAAAACTAACAACTATCGTGCAGACTAAGAATAATAAAATAAATAAAAGGCTTAAAATTACGGATAGAAATCCAATGATCAGGACAGTGAATATTAATACGTATAAAACAATCATCACAACCGTACAAATCGCGACAATCAACCCGACTAAAATTAATAAAAATACGGCAACAATAAGTATCAATAACAATGTAAAAGTTATAACACCAATCAAACAATTTGTAACAATATTATATTTGAGATTAAAAATGTCGTAAGATAGAAATAAAAGTGGAAAGTACAGAAATATTAACCCTGTGTCAGGTTTAATATCATAACTCTTGAAAAACATGCTGAATAAAAAGATAAAAGATTTATGTTAAAAGGGGGTTGTGTTTTATTGGTCTATGTATCAAGAGATGAATCGTTGATACATAAGCTTATGTATTTAAATAAACATCATGGTTGAAGTACATCTATTGACCCCGGGTTCTAATCCTGGTATTAACATAACCTAACCAGCCTTCGATTTAAATATTATTAATTAACATAACCCAACTAACTAGGTTAATACCAGGATTCAAACCCGGGGTCAATAGATGTACTTCAACATTACGTTAATTTAAATACTACTGCAATCCTTCCTTTTATTTCCCAAATTATTTTTTATATTTGGGATACAGATTATTTCAATGGACGTAGTTTTTTTTCGGTTCCGGACATGACCGCTCATTTAAAATTAATTAATAAATAACTTTATTAAAAGCATTTGAAAAATAATAAATAATATAAATTGTTAAATTAAAAACGTAATTTATTGATCATAGAATAAGTACCTTGTAAGACCCTCAACAAATGCAAACCCGAAATTATTACTACCATTTTCAATTAAAAACCTCTGCACATCATGTTCAAGTCTTACATATCTTTCATTTCTCAGTAAATTTTCTCCACCTTCAAGCCTAATAAATTTTATTCGTATAGCATCTTCTTCACATTTCAGTTTCTCGATAAGAAGATGTAATCTATATCTTGATGTTCCAAATGTCTGTTTAAAAACAGCATGCCATCCCTCAATACCGTTATTAGTGCGGGGAACATCAATATTTAAGTTATTACCATAATTCCAAAGAGATATAGGAAATCGCACATTATCATCACGTCCGATGTAATTTTCGAAAAAAAATTGGTATATGGGAATTAAAGCTCTAGGAAATGAATCAAGAGCTCTTATTTCATTAAAAGTTTCTCTTAAATGCAATAAGTCAACGTATGATAATGTAGATAATAATTTTACAAACTTTTTAAAATCATTATCCGTATTGTATAGAGTTTGCAGCCCGCTTTTTTGTATTTTTCTAAAAATATATTGCCCTAGATGGAATTGGCAACCCGACATGTTTGACGTTGTAAAATTTTCTTTAAGAGCTGAAATTGAAGCACATTCAAAATCAGTTTTAATAAAAGTGGGATCATTTAAATTAATTAATTGTTTTAGTATTTGAAAAAAGTTTGAATACGTTTCTTTTTTTTTATTCTTCAAAATTCAAAAAACAACCGGAAAAACATGATGTTCTTTTATAAAACTAATAGTATATAATTGATAATAAGGTTTCGGTACTACATTAAAAGTACCATCAACAGCCCATACACGGTTTTCATTTAATTTTACAATCATTTCATTTGAATAAAATATTAAAAAATCGTTATTTTCGTTAAGATTTCTATAATTTCCAATTCCATATTGATAAAAATCTTGACCTTGACATGTATTAGTTAAATTTGAACTTAATTGTAATTCTTCATATTGGTATGGGCGTGGATTTTAGCTTTGATTTAAATCTTCTCAATAGCCTGAATAAGGATTCAAAATTTCCCATACATAAAATAGTATTAGAATCTGCACTCCTTAAAACACGATTAACGATTTCGCGCGGTGATTCAAATCCCAATTTAATTAACTCCTCCATTTCCTCCAATTTTATCATTTTAATACACTCATTAGTTTGTTCAAGATGATTATGTGAATTTCGGATTTCAAATGCAGTTAGATTATTTTCAAAATCGGCGTCACAAATTGCAGTTGCTGTGCAATGAATCATCGTACATTTCCAGTTTGATGTATCGTAATTTCTATGATTCAAACGATAGATTAAATTTTCCGAAATCACTAAATATGTATTTCTTGCGCTTTTAATTAGAACGGACATAAGCGCTCTTTTTTTTTAGATTATTCTCTTATAAATGAGAATTATTCTTTTACGGTGAAAACATTACAGGTTATACATTCATATTTATTTGTAATCTTTTATTTGAAGGCCATACAAACTGTGCGGGGAGGGGGGCGCATACTATAATCTTACCTAAATATCAAAGCTTTTTTCGTAGAATCCATACTATGAACATCAAAAGAGGCTTATAAATTATTATCCACAAAATTAGATTTTAATACAACAAGAAACTTTATTTTTTATTTTTTAAAAATAAATAAAATCTTTCACCTTGTTAACAAACATGGCTTTATTCATTGTAGAAAAAAATATATTTATCTTTTATATAATTTCTTTTTTATTCTTAATTTATTTTACAATAACCAAAATATTTAATTAGCAACCGATTTATTTTAGTTAAGAATAAAAAATAAATTAAGAATAAAAAGATAAGTTAAGAATAAAAAGATAAATTAAGAATAAAACAATAAATGCAGAAATAAAAAATAATTTAATTACTCCTCCCTTTAATTTATAAAATAAGTCGTTTATTATTTTTAATTAAAAAAATATAAATAAAATAAATGGGTAAAAGAAAAAGAACTCTACGCTCTAAAAAGCAAACAGGAAAAAGAATGCCTACCAAATTAGAAAGAAGGTTTAACTGTCCAGAGTGTAGTAATGAGAACGTTGTCTGGTGTAAAGTAGATAGAAAGTCAAATAAAGGAATGGCATTTTGTACAATCTGTCAAGCCAATTTTGGATGTCCAGCAAATAATCTTACACAACCTATAGATGTTTATTCTGGTTGGATTGATAGTTTAAATGAACAATAAATGATATTATTATTTAATTATTATATTTAATTTAATTAAAATATTTCATTTAATTTAATCATTATATTTCATTTAATTATTATATTATCTTTCATTTAATTATTATATTCCATTTAATTTAATTATTATATTCTATTATATTCCATTTAATTATTATATTATATTTAATTTAATTATTATATTTCATTTAATTTAATTATTATATTTCATTTAATTTAATTATTATATTTCATTTAATTTAATTATTATATTCCATTTAATTTAATTATTATATTTCATTTAATTATTTATTGTTATGACAAAGATAGAAAATAATTGGAAAAGTAATGTAAACAGATTTCTTTTCTATTATTCCTCAAAGGATTCATTCTGTAAAGAGGAAACATACTCCATTTTAAAAGATAACGGCTTTAGTTATGAAATCAATTCTATAACCAATAGCCCTTTTGATATTATAACAACTTCTTACAGTGCCGTAGATTTTTTATTGGAAAGAGCCGGTCTATTATTTGATGTAGGAATCTTTTTAAAGGATAAAAACACTATCAGTGACGCAGAAAGGAATATAATTGATGAATACGTTAAAAATTCTTTGGCTTTAAATAAAAGATTTTTAAAGACAAGAACTTATGAATCAAAAATAAAGAAAACAAGAGAAGAGATAATAAAAGAACACGAACAGTGGTTAGAAAACAAGGAGGTGGGGTCAGATGGTTTAATAATACAAATTACTTTTTTTAAAGACATGGAATTTATTTCCATTTTTTACAAAGAGAGTATCAGGAAACTCTTGAGAAAGTTTGATGTAAAGAACCACGATTTCATCGGTAGAACGAGTATGAATGTAGAGAACGCTATTTTAATGGCCAGTCTCTCAAATATTAAGGAGAATCAAATAATTTATGATCCTTGTTGTGGTAGTTCTTCACTTTTATTGATCCCTGCTTATTTCAAAGCCAAAGTTTTGGGTAGTGACATTTCTACGAAAGAAATGATCGGTTCATTTGTTCATAAGTGAGGACGAACGTCTTAGGTTTTAATGTTTATTCTAACTTTAAGAAGTTTGGTTTGTTAAATAATGTGTTAGGATTCTTCCAAGCAGATTTGAATAACAATCCAATTATAAATAACAATTCAATTATGAAGATAGATTGTATTCTAACGGACATTCCTTATAATGTAAGAATTAAAAGTACGGATAGTTCAGAAGAATTTATAAGAAACTTGTTTTTTTTAGCGGAAAGAATTTTATCTAAAAATGGGATACTTTCATTTTATGCGGCAAGAAAGGAAATCTTTTATTTTAAAGGGTTTTTAATCAAGAATACAATATCAGAGAAGACTGGTGGTATAATAAGAACTTTATTTGTTTACATGAAATTATAATTAAGGTTGGCTAATAAAAAACATCTATTTTTAATTAATTAAATTCAAATTAAGTCAATTTTTTCAAATTATGTAACCATCATCTATTTTATTTAATTTTATGCAAATTAAATTTACAATAAAATAAAAAAAATCCATTTTAAATCATTCGACGCAAGTAACAAGTAATACTTGTAAATGCTATTTAAGACATGATATATCACTTTTTGGAATCCCATAAATACATAAATAAAAAATAAACCATTATTAACGATAAAATTAATACATGGGATTGTATTTAAAATCAAGAAGTTAAAAAATGAATGAGATTTTCCAACTTCTTTTAATCAATAATGGCTACACTCAACATTACAAAAAATGGGTATTTTAAGTAATGACGTTGAGCAGCAATAAATAAATTACAACTTTAAATTATTTATATTGTATTCCCTATGTTTTCTCAAGTTATGATAATTTAAGTTATTAAATATCTATTCCGATCCTTAAATTGCGTTTGATCAAGAATTTTGTTAAATAATTATGCATAAATAAAAACACAGTGAAAATTATATAAATAAATAATATAAAAAAGGTTAATGCTGACATTTTAAATTTATGGAATGTCATATTAAATAAATTAGCGCTGAAACCATTAT
>CAUVYK010000641.1:54179-83743 GCA_963556175.1 Tipula confusa | reverse complement strand
CCTGATACTCAAAGGAGCTATAAAATTGCCGAGTTTCTGTGTCACGCGTGATTCCTTTGATACAAAGAAGAAACAGTTACATGTTTCGTTGTTAAAATTATTTATGCAGAAAGCAAGTTTCTATTTTAGTTGTACCGTTTTTGTCAATTCACATTTAAAAGTTTCGAAGTTTCATGAAATTGCTTATTACTGGTTAGCAAAATATCCATTTACTTCTATCCAAATCATAACTGGACATTCCACAAAATCAATTTCAAATGCTTGAAAAAAATCTATGATTGAATGGTTGATTCTCTTGAAGAGAATGATATGGTAGTTGGCGGTGACGGCGTTGTTGTGCAACTTGACGAAGCAAGTTTTGTAAGCGTAAGTACAACCGCGGCCATCACGTGGAGGGTTGCTGGGTGTTTGGAAATGTTGAATGCACTCAGGAAAGAAAATGTTTTTACGAGTTGTCGAGTCTCGAAATAGTTTAACTTTGACTGATCTCATAGTCAAATATGTCAAACCTGGATCTATTGTTGTCACCGATGGATGGGAGGGTTATTGCGATTTCAAGAACAATAATGCGTTTTGTCATCAAACTGTTCCGCATAAATTCGAATTTGTGAATAGTGAAGGTTACCATACCAATACCATTGAAGGTAATTGGTCTGGTATTAGAGAACTACTCCAATACGTATGAGAACATTTGAGAAACTGGAATGTAAACTATTTGAATATATATAGAGACGTAAGAATATTAGTGATGATCTATGGAAGGTGTTTATAAAATATTGGAATTAAAGATTTTTTTATTAAAAATATAATGTTACAAACGAGATTCGAACTCTGGGACCCAAAGGAAGTTCAACCGAAAAAATGTTTGCAGGGTTTTAAATTATTAATTTTGTCACTGGACACCAACTTTAAAACTTAATGCTAAATTAAAATATGTTTTTGATCGTTTCCTTATTAATACGACATTTTGCGAGGTGAAAGAGTCGTGATAAGTTAAGACAAATTATATCTAATTGACAAAACAGAATTGCGTTCGGAATATATATATTTAAATAAACATGAGAATTTGAGAAGGAATTGGGATTATTATCATGTTCAGATTGTGATTTCTAGGGTATTTTCAACAATTTACATTAATATTAGTGATTCCAGATTGAAAAAACTGTTAGATTTATTAGATGATGAGAATGCTTCAACAAATTAACTCTTTTTCCTAATAATATACAATTGTTAGAATATCGCCCAAAATATAAACACTATATTACTACCTGCTGAAGTTTGTTACAAATACATGAAATGGCTAATAAATAATTCATTTTTCTCCTACTAATACAGTTTTTAAAATATATGTTTCAAATTGACGATTTTCTTTATTCAATGTAGTTGTGGATGTTTGAGGTTCTGATAGACCTTGCACTTTTAATGAGTGGGTGATCTTCTTAAATTATAAACAGAGTTTTTATAACAGCCGAAGAATGTATGGCCCGAAAATGTAAAAAGAGTCAATAATATTGATTGTCCTCGAGTTGCTGTTCAATTGATGAAAGTAAATTTGGGAAAAGGAAATATGAGCGAGGGGTGATGTAGAAGAGATTGTGTTTCACAATGATTTTGTGGTTACGGAAGAAATAAAGATCTTTGCTGTTGTGGATGATAAGAGAAACGAAAAATTCCGAATGAATTAATTTTAGAATATGTATTACCTGGTTTGGGCGTCGTACTGATTGCTGGAAAAGCTATATAAAGTTAAAAAAATCTGAAATATAGAACTAATTGGTAATCCATTCAATTTTATTTAAAAAAATATGTATTTCTTACAAATAACATTGAAGATACATGGATAGGAATTAAACTGAACACCCATCTCGTATTAAAAGAAAAAAGCAAGGATATTTTCTTGAATTTATATGGAGAGGAAAAAATAATCATCATTTAATTAGTATGTTAAAATATTGAATAACTGTTTTATTTAAAGGTTTATTAAAAATCGCGGGTTTTACCTTGGGTAATAGCCTAGATTTCATCCGTATACTTGTTATGAAAGCAACTAAACCAGAATTTATACGTAAATCTTCAAAAATATTTAATCCGTTTATATACATCATAGTTCATGCCGAAATATTTTATTTTCCGATAATAATTATTAATACTTGCGGTAATTTATTATTCTTTTTGTTATTGTTTTACTTCTAATTAAAATGTTTTTTACATTCAAAAATGGCGTTTTCATATATTTTTCTATTTATCCAATATATTTAAACAATGTAGTTAAAAAATTCATGTTTAAGAATTTAACAAAAATTATTTCACTTTGCTTTTTGTTAATAAATCGTATTTGTAATAATGTCTTAAATATCAATTGTTGGATGTTTGTTAGTTGTAGTAAACTATTTGTTCGTTTCTTGTCTTGATTTGAAGAAGCGAAACAAATTTAAGTTTTAAAAAATATTGCATATTTGATTATCAATAACTTGATTTAAAACATTAATATTATGATGCAAATTTTTAGAGTTAGTAATAATCCTATTAGAATTAATAAATACTTTGATATCATAACATCTTAATTTTCAAAAAAAAACAAACGTCCTATTTTGCTCGTTCATAACAATTCTTTGTAATGCTAATGATTGTCTTTTTTTATCAATTTCCAATAAAGAAGTTCAATGCGTTTTAGTATTCTTTATATAGTATATATGAAAATATAAAAGAAATCTTGAGAAAAAATTATGAAATCTGGAATAAATAATCTGTGGTTGTTTTTGTGTATACAAACATGTCTTTGTGCAGATGTTTTGGGTGTTGAGAACCATGAAAACGGTTATAATTCGATAAACAAGGATTTAAATGATCTCATGCTGTTTGCGTCAAAATTTATAATACGAGAAAATACTTTTCCAGTAGATCCTACTTTATCGAACTTGAAAACACCTTTTCAAAAACATAATGCGGGATTTGAACAAAGGGACCTTAGACAATTTGTAACTAATTATAAAGACGAATTTGAAAAGGTTGGAGAAATTTTGATTTGTACTGAAAAGGAACTATGTTGTGTAAGAGAATTTATTGAAATACTTAGGAAGATTATATATCTTAAAAAATCAATAACTATTAAGATTAATAATCTATACGTTCATTTATGTAGTCTTTGTCGTGGAATTATGTATCTATACTCGGAAGAAATAAATTTTGTTAGTCTTGCAACTAGCATGCATCATAAATATCACATATAAAACATTCTACGTATATCAGCGAGGAGAGTATATGTTATATATCGATCTTATAAACAGCTTTATATGCTTAGAAAAACAAAGAGAAAAAATTTGTAAAACAATATTTCATGATAAAATCACAGAAATAGTTGAACAAATAATAGTCGATCTACGTTTATATATTGAGGAGGAAAGATATAATGAGCCTCATATACAAACCTCATTAGGTAGTTTTAATACAGCAGAAACAACCTTCATTTTGCAAGCAATTTATTTGTCTCGACAGAGTATTATGAAATTTAAAGAACTCAAGAGATCTATTTTTGATACAACTACCACAATGTTAACAATATCCGAGAACCAAGAAACATCAAAGGCTTTGGAATACCTAGAATTCGTATTCTTATATGGATTTATTAGTTCTTCCATCCAAAACTATATAGAATATATTGAAGTGTATACAGCACAAAACAAAGAAGCTGATATTTTCAAAAAGGTTGAAAAATGTTTGTTTTTAGCAGAATTCAACATCGTAAATATCGACGATATAAAAAACGAGGTTATTAGAAGTTTTATGGTCTTAAGCATAAGAGATCATGGTATTTTAGAATTATTTTTTACTCATAAACTCGTCTGGCTTAAATCTAATATGAATACATTAAAAATTGAATATGATGAATTATTAGCTAACACATTGTATAAACACACAATGGATTTCGAAGAAAAAGATATTTCATTTCATGTCCTATTACGATATATTTCCTTATGTGGTTTTTGTGATGACGAAAATATAAATTTTTTAACAACAATAAGAAAGCTCCAAAATGCTTTTATTTTTATAAAAAGTCTTATTGGATTAAAAAATAATCTTGAAAGCGTCTTTCTAAAATTACTTCATTGTCCCCTTAACAACGAAATAGTTTTGATCGAAGATTCTTGTAGTTGTAAAGAACTGTTTGCAAAAATCATGAAAGATTTTAATGATTTTTGCTTATGTTATAGCTATTTGGATAAAGAAGGAGTTCTTGAACTATTAAATTAAAATAAAAAATTGCATTTTATAACAATTATGACTAATCAGATCTTTTCGAAATATAATTCATGTTAAAATAACATACGTTTAATCAAACCCCCGATATTTATAAAAATGTTTATTCTTAGATTATAAGAAAATTAGACATTGTCTTTTGTGTATAATACAGTCTTAGGCAAACTTAGATGAAATTTGAATAAGAAGTTTGAAATAATTGTTAAATTTATGAAAGTAAATTTTAAAAAATGAAGTATAACATCTTAAATCATATATGGATGTTAAATATATCGGAGAAAGGCTGTTTTAAAAGTAATGAAAATACTGAAATAATTAAATCAAAAGTTACATTTTGTATATAAATATTGAAGAGGTGTATGATTCCACGTCTTCTATTGTTAAGCAACACTTAATAGATTATTTTTGTTTCATCAGTTACTTCAGAAGTGGAGGTGGACGAGAATTACTCGACCATATAGAATTTTATTTACCCACTGTATATCTGTTTGTGGTTTTAAGAAAAATTTACAAAATTCTTTATGGTAAAAGAGGTAGATAAAATTTTAAATACTCTATAAAAATGATGGTGATTCTATTTATTAGACCGTTAATAGATTACCTTGTAAATATTTACAGTAAGATTCAATAAAACAAAATTTAACTATCTCAATTTTCATAATGACACATTTTTTTATTCCTTTAGAAGTGTGAAGTTTTGTGAAATCAAACAAAGAAATTGTTTAATATGTGGAATCATGATTTGTATTGGACATGAGTGTTATGTAATGGTTAATAAAACCAATTATATCCGAATTATTGTAAATTTGAAAACTAGGTTTATTTGAGGGGGTGTTATAACATACACATTGTAGGGTTAGAGTTCATTACTTTACCCCCCCTGGTTCGAATCTTGATATTACCCTAGGTTAATTAGGTTAGGTTAATTAATAATATTTAAATCGAATTAAAGTTAGATTAGGTTAATATCAAGATTCGAACCAGGGGGTAAGGTAATGGACTTGATCCCATTGTAGTATGTATTATACACGACCTATACCACTGTATTATTTACCGTACTAACCAGCAAACAATCTATTTAAATCTATCTCCAAGCCAAGTTTCAAGTTTTAAAAGAGGAACCCTACTTTAAAATTGAAAGACTCGATATTATTATACAGACATCTCTTTAAAAAACAACACTTTAAGAATTATAAACTAAAACAATCTTTTTCGGAAAATAACCTCGTTTTTAGATAAGATCTTAGAAATGTATGCAATCTTTAAAGGGTAATTCGAATATAAGAATCTTGATATATCGACAATCCAATTTTCCTGAAAGTGAAGGTAACACTTCCATGTTTCATAGAAACATTTTTTGAAGAAAATGTGAATTTATTATAAATAGTTCTTCTCAAAAAATGTGCGAATTTAAAGGCTTAAAATAGGACTTTACCCAAGATACTTACAAACAGTTAAATATATTTTATTAATTATTCATCTAATTCTCTGATTAATCTTTCATAGTTCTGTCTGCACAACTTCATTCCAGATTCATTACCCCATTCACATGCAATTCTTTCACCTTCTTCGTATAATTCAATTGCCTGTTTTTTATCATAGCTCTCAATAAATGTTGCTGCATAATAATCTGCAAGAAAAATATCTTGTTTGCTTCCGTAGGTTATAAAATCATTAATTTCAATCAAGAAATGATTTTCCTTCTCCTCTGTTTCAAAATCTTCTATTAATTCTTCAAATGATTTTAGCTTGTGCTTTAAAATATAATATTCTATTATCTCTGGTTCTTTACAATCGGACGGATCTATATTATCATAATATTCTAAATAATCTTCGAATGTGTTGATTGTTAAAGTGTATGGTGATTCCGGATATATTATTGGGTCTAATGATGAAGAAAAAATAATTTTAGAAATGTTGTTGGTTAAAGCTAATGAAGATTGTGAATGTCTTTTTTCATGCATTTAAATATTTTTAAATTTTAAAAATATTTGATTAAAATATTCGATTCTTTTTTTATTTAAAAGGTATTCAGATTGTCTTGTTAATACTAATAGATGAATTAAAAAAGTATTTAAACTCTTATCAAGATTAATTCAATTTAAAACATATTTTTTTACGCCATGAATTATAAAACGATAGGAATTTTAATGAAATATAATCAATTGATTATTCCACATTAAAAAAATGTAATAAAAAGGGATGACTTGATCGCATGGGTCCAATTTGCGTTTAAAAATTCTATAATTTTGAAATAAACTATAAATTGAAAAGTTAAATTTAATGATTTAATCTACTTCTTTAAACATAGACGCGTTTTAAAAATTTAAATAAAGATCGCTGTGTTTAAGTTTTGCTTTGTAACATTTTTTTAATGGACCAGAGACGTATTTTTTGATATTTAAATCCTAAAATAAGTTAGAAAAACGGCGGCCATTTATTTTGTTATGTAATTAACTTTTTTTCAACAATTCGTCTTGTTATTGTTTCGATTTTATCTTCTTGTGGTAAATTCTATTTGATTGTTTGTAGATTTTTCTTTAAGGAGTTATGAGAAGTTCTTGTAAACTTTGTTTCTCTAAAAGTTTCTTAAACTATATTCATATTAAAGGTTATACCATAAACGTATAACACTAGATGGAAGGATGTTTGTATCTTAAATATAAATAGTCCTTCCAACCATCTAAAATTAAACTGGTGAGCCGTGTTAACTTACAATGTATCAAATAGTCTTAGTCTATAACAAAGGCAACCCTTTTGCTTTGAAGATTTTAATATTTAACCTCTTTCATTTCAAAGTAAGATAGCTTTTATTATTTTTTTAATACTAGATTTCAGTCTCTTGTGATTAATATACCTGCCTCTCAAAATTTTGAAGTAGATGCCGCTAAATATGTATCCCTGCATTGTACATGGTTCACTATAATGAATCCATGTACTTATTTGAATTTACGGGGTGCCTAATATAACACAAATAAAATACTTCGAAAATTGGTTCAGAAAGATTAAACTTAAGAATAAATGGGCCTTGGATATTATTTAACTGCATTTGTATTCCAAATACAAACAATAGGAAACACATTTAATAATGAATTAACAAAAAATCTCCTAGAATATATTTTACGGTTAAACTTGGTGTCATTTATGAAATTATAAATGTATGTTGTAATCTTTTATAGTTGCAACTATATACTTTAAAGATTTTTGTTGTAATAAAATGGAGGGATACACCTTATTGAAACACGTTTAAATGTTCATTAACCTTAAAACAGCTAAATGTTTTAGATTGTTTTTTAAAACAAATGAATTTTTTTGTTTGACTGTTGAAAACGTATTAAGTATTTATTGTAAAAAAAACATTCGTTATACATGGAAGTACAAATCACGCCTGAAAGATTATTTATCACAATACTGAATTAAAAGATTATATTCTTACATTGTTGAAGTATATGATAATGAATACACTCCAGAAAGCTATCCATTTTTATTTATCATAAAGACACACCAATCATATCTTTTTGACAAGATATTAATCAAAATTCAACCTAAAAAGGAAGAGAAGAATTAATTTTACACTTTGTTGTTTTTCAAAGATCTTCTTCCAAACATTAAATTGGAATTGAATTTAGTAAATAATCTCTATACAGGATGAGTATGGTAGTTATAAGGAATTAGAAACAAATACCACAAACATTTTATCTTTAAAATGTTTATGTAAATCAAGCGAATTTGAATCCGCGACATATACAAATAAGAATGACTTTATTAACCTGATGTTAAAATTATGTTTTACACCAAATGTTGGGAAAAAAATCAATGAAATCTTTGCAAAGGCTCTTGATTTTCTCAATTTTTCTACATTTTCGGAAATGAATTTCCTTAAAGGTTTTTACAAGATGTTGCAACTGAATAAAATGGAAGAAAAAGACATATCCGAGCAAACTTTAAAAAAATTCTTTAATTTTATGATAGAAAAAAAGCTAACAGTTGATCAAAAAATGGATTTGAAGGAGGACTTATCGAATATGATTTCTAAAGAAGAACTTAAATCAGATTCAGGCTACAAATATTTTTGAGAAATCTTTTTATGAATACTACAGAGAAATTTTAATTTACGCCATTGCCGCATATGGAAATGAAACTATTGTAAAAGATACTATTGTTCCTGAACACGATGATGGTGAACAAATGATGATAAAGTGAGGATGGATATACTAAAATATCTACCAATACATTAATGAAAACCTCTTTATAGTAGATTTTAATGATGATACACCTAAGGCCTCGTTTATTTTATTCAAATACAATGAAACTATGGTACTTTCTTTTAGAGGAACCCATACTTTGGAAGACAAATTCATAGATTTGAGGGTTCGAATACGTGAAATTAAATGAAGGATATGTGCACTCCGGATTCTATGAAACATTTAAGACTTTTAGGGCAGAATATTTTGAGAAAATCTTTGAATTGATCAAAATCCACAAATTAAAAAAGCTTTTAGTTACCGGACATTCTTTAGGAGGATCGCTAGCTCTAATGACAGGATATTTTATAAAAACTGAAAATCTTTTAGAAAATTATGAAATTGTAATTTTTTCTACTGCCCCTTGTTTTTCTAAGGAATTAGTGCACGGTTTTGATGAATTTAAAACCTTTGTATACTGGAACGATATTGTCCCATTTTGTAGTTACGGGGTTGCTTGCGACTCGAAATTTTTATGCTGTTCTGTCGGTAAAAAGGCCGACTCCTTGGGAGAAGTTAAAAAATACGTAACAACCATTCAAGAATATCTAAAGAAAAAGGAACTATACCCAAAACTTTATCATTTAGGAAAGGTTTACAAATTTAAACCTTTCACAGAAAAAAAAGTAACGAACCCTGACGATGAAATTAGTAACAGAATTCTCTATTTTGTTAAGGAATATGATTTCACATATGGAACAAATCTTGTGTATGATTTAAATTGTGTCAAACATCATCATACATACATGTTAAAAACAGCTTTCGATAACAGTATTTCGAAAGCGGGCTCCATTTAAAGAATAAAAGTCATCAGATATCATATTTACAACAGTGTTTGCTTTATTTCTTATATACAAACAACTTTATTTTTAATGTTTCTTTTTTAATCTTCAATAACGATTATAATCATGTACTAGTTTGCTTTAGTCAATACAACTACATTTTTATAGTGAAAAATCGAGGTTTATTCCATATAGGTAGCATGTTTTCTAAAAGAAATAAAAATCTAACTCTAAAATACATTAAAATATTTGGTCTGTGTACATTTTTTTGAGGAGATAGGATCGGATCGAATATTGTGTTTTTAATTTTGTAAAAAAAGTTCTTAAATTATCATTTATTCAAATTTTCTAACGTGATTATTCAAAATCAATCATAATACTAAACCATGTTTATAGGCCCTGGATTTTATCTTTAAAGATCATATTATTTCGAGTATCTTTGAGTGTTCTTCAATCTCCTCGATATTATTAGAACCTGTAATATTTTTTCAAACTACGCCATAAACGTTCAATTGTATTTATATAAATTTTTCGATCAAGTGTACCAACTCAATTAATTAATTGGCTGATCATTCTGTGATTAACCCCTTATGAGACCAGGGTACAATATCCTCTCATACAATCCGCTACTACACAAGAGTTTTTACTAATCTTCTCCTTAATAAACTGTTCCCCGTCTAAAAGAATTCCAATTTTTGTAATTGCGTACGACCGATTGCCCCTAGAACCCAAATTATTTGTTCAAACAACACTAGGCCAATGTTCGATTTAAACAAGTGAGATTTCTTCACTTTAATATAATCACCCAATGTTTAAGGCAATAGAGTGTGTCAAAATCATCGAACTCCCTTTTTTAAAAAATTATGGTTCTTTTAGACAATTGTTACTCTGTAATTGTCTTTTTCCACAAAATGAGTATAATAAATCAAAAAACCCCGTTCCTTGTCAATGAAAGCTTTTTAGGCATAAGACCTTATCGCATTTAAATCTACCGTTTAGTTTATTGCGTAATTTCCCAGATTCAAAACCCATCATCCCAACCAATATTTTTTAGGGCACAGTAACCCAACATTTATAATACAATAGATAGCATCGTCTATAAAAAATCTTTTTTTTCAGAAAACTTAAGAAAATTTTCATAACATTCACGCCCAATGTTCAATACCACTCCAACTTGTACAACAATATAATTATTTTAATATAAATTAAAAATTTTAAGACTTTAAATGGAAATAAAAGACGGAGAAGAAGTTTTAATTTATTTTAGTCATTCAGCACAACAGAAATTAAAAATAAGAAAAGACGAAATAACAATAACACAACACGGGAAACTAATCCATAACGATATAATAAACAAAGAGTTTGCTATCCAACTACAATCCACAAAAAAATCTTTCTTCGTTTTACCAATCACACTTTTTTCAAGAATAGAATTAGATTTAAGAAGAACACAGATTATTTTCGAGATGGATACGTCATTAATAATAGGTTACTTTAATCTACGACATAATTATAAGGTAATTGAATGTGGTACAGGTACTGGGGATACTTACTTTAGTTTTCTCGGATTTCTTATCAGAAGAAGGAAAAATATTTTCATACGAAACAGACAAAGAAAGATTTTTATTTGCAAAGGAAAAGTTTAAAGAAAGAATTAACATAGAAATGTTTAATTGTAATGTAGATTCGAATGGATTTATTCAGAATGAAGTTGATTGTGTGATACTTGACATGGGTGATCCTATCAATACAATAGAACATGCATATAAATCTTTAAGGCTTAATGGAGTTTTGTGTGTTTTCCTTCCGTCTTTCCAACAAATATTAAATGCTATTAGGAAGTTGGAAACCCTTTTTGTGAATATAAGAATGTTTGAATGCTTTAAAGGAAATTATTGTAAATCTGGAAAGACTAAGAATGTTTATTTGATAAATGATCAATATTTACACACAGGCTATTTAATATTTGCTAATAAATAAATATTTTAATTGTTTATTAATTATTTTTTGTTAGTTGGCTATTAATTATCTCTTGTTAATTATCTGTTGTTAATTATCAGTTGTTAATTGGCTATTAATTATCTCTTGTTAATAAATAAATATTTTAATTATCTTTTGTTAATTATCTGTTTATTCCCTTGTTAATTAAAAATCCGCTTCAAATCAAATTCAATTTTGTTTTCTCTATTTTCTTTTGTTAAAGGAAATGCAACAAACCCATTAACATTCTTCAATGGTGTAGAAACTCCTATCCCAACACTCCATCCGAAATTCCTTGTAGGATTAGAAGAAACACTAGCGATAGCTGTACCCTTTAAAGTTTCAAAAGATTTCTTTGTGTAGAATTAAATCCCAAATCTGAGAAAAGAAATATTTTAAAATTTTCAAACTTTAACCCAATATTCTTGTTCAATTGTAAAAAGGATTTCCCTCCCTCCAAACTTGAATATATTGATTGAGATTTATAACCTTTTATTTTATCACCCAAAAAAAAATTATCACTAAAATGTGGTATCCCCAAAATCGCTCCTACACTAATTTTATTTTTCAAAAATACATTTTTATAATTAATCTCATTCCAAAAACTTAAAACAGTTTTAGTAAAACAATTAAAATCTTCTTTAATTCCACAACAGAAATCAATAACTTTATTTTCATAATTAAATTTCAATATTTTTTCTTTAGCAATGGATTCAAAAGAATATTTAATAAAATTGTTTTCTATTATTTTTTGTTTATAAGAAATTCCAAAGTTTTCAAATTCTTGGTTTACGACGTTTATCTTTTTTAAAAATAGTTTTATTTCTTTTATGGAATCTGATAATTTTATTTCGGAAGATTTCGATGTATTGATACATGCGGTTAATTCTTTTGATAGAAGAGGTATTTTTAAGTTACAGAATGCACTAATTGTGTTATCTTTATCAATTCCGATACCCAAGTTCACTTTTTTTTTATCTTGGTAATTAGTTGTTAATAAATTCTTTTTAAACATTTTTTTGGGTTCAAATACAATTTAAATTTAACAGTCTTTATTATAATCAGAATAAATTCACTTTATTTTGGATTCAAATACATTTTAAATTTAACAGTCTTTATTATAATCAGAATAAATTCACTTTATTTTTAGAGACACTTAATAATTCTAATTCCTGGTCACAAATGCTCTGCTTACATATTAAAGAATAACTGCTTGTTTTTAAGGAATATTAACCACGTAATGAGTGAACGAATATATCAAAGGATTATAAAATATTAAACCGAATAAACAATGAACAGGCAGCGTAGAATATCTTTTTTTAAAGCCTTTTAATTAAAATATTTTATTTTTTAAAACTTTCACTTAGAATAAAAGGATTTAATTAAGAGATTGTACATTCCTAACCATGTTTAATTTTGAATTCAAGAACCATAAACACATCATTAAGTATAACACGTTGATTTACTTTTAATTTATTCAAAATTATACACTTCTCCGTTCTTGATACAAGAATAGAAGGCATGAAATAACTTCTTACATTCTTCATCCCCCTTTATTTTATTTAGGACCCTTTCATCCATAAGATTCTTTGGTAGATTACACCCGAAACTTAGTCTTACATTCTCTTCTGTGACAAGAATGACGTAACACTCTAAAATATTTCTGATTAATTCAACAGATTTCATATTTGCACATTGACCGAGTACAACATTTAACACAATTCCTATTGTAATAAACCTCTCTAATGTTTGTACAGCGTATTCCAACCCCTCTTTCTCTTTTAAAACGAACAGAAATATACTGGAAGCCAACATTTTAGAAACTGTTGATCCGATGTCCATGCACTTTAAAGACAAAGGAATTAATTCACTCTTCTTAAAGAAGGGAATAACATCTTTATCCTCGGTGGTTACAAACACGTTTATATAACTCAGACTACTTATTCTTAACGACTCAAACTTCTGTGAAGTGTTCGGGTTGTTCATATAAGGATAAAAGTAAAAGGGTAGCTGGATTTTTATCATCTCTGATCTAACATCCTTGTGTGAAGCAAGTAGTTGTAAAATATTCATCACAAGACAAGTGTAAGAACAATCTTCATTGGTAAGTTTCTCTGTTTCAAGATATTCGTACAAATTGGTTAATTCTTGTAAGAAGAGGACTGGGACCCCCTCAAAATGCCAAAAATCTAATAATTTATTCTGGTTTGTGGCTAGAAAATCCAAAGAATCTTTCATGGATTCGGGTTTTTCTATTTCGCTAAAAAGATTTTTACAAACTTCTTGTAAATTCATTTTGGGGTTAAAAAATTAAATAATTTATTTTTTCAGTTAATTTCTTTTTTTTCAGTTAATTTCTAGTTTCTCAAAGTTAAGTTAATTTCTAGGTTGGTCCCCCGTTTACACCCCCCAAGTTCAACTCTCGATGGAGTCGTTTTTTTAAAGAAAATAAAAGGATCTACTGCACTTTATTCCCCAGGTTCTAATCCCGAAATCTGTTTTTTAATAAACCTTTAAATATTTCAAGAAAACGATTTTTTATCATATGATTCCTAAAAGACAACAGCTCCAAGAATATTTCGAAGATGAAGAGTCGGAAATTCAATATATTCTTAGAAAACGTTATTGGTGCGATAACTTCATGTCCTATAGACCGAGTTTCCGTCAGTGAGATTCGAGTGTGCGATACAAATATTGTGCATGGCTGAAAAAGCTATAAAGAATTTAAAAGGTGTACCGCTATTGAGCGTTAATGAGTAAGTCACTCAATTACGTTTAAAACCATAGCCGGTTTCCCCATAAATACCATAAAGGAAATGCGAAATGGAATGAAATTAAAAGTAAACAACAATCACGAATAAAAAGAAAGATGATAGGGTATCTATTCGAGTTTATATGGAGAAGAAAAAAGAAAAATCCCTGTAGTTTTACAGTCTTTAAGAGTGTAATTAAATGATTGTGTTAAATTGTTAAAAATCTTTAAAAGTTTATTAAAAGCCAACTTTATGGGATAAGAACCCTAGGTAATAAAGTGCACTATAACCTAAAATAATTTATGTTTGTTATTTTCTTTAAAAAAACGACCCGTCGAGAGTTGAACTCGGGGGGTGTAAACGGGGGACCAACCAATTTCTAGTTATTCTAAGTTAAGTTAAGTTAATTTCTTTATTTTTTCAGTTAATTTTCTGGTTTTTAAATATTGACTGATTCCTGGAGACATCTTACTGATCTTAAAATATTCTTTTTCTGACTTATGCAGAATGAATTCAGTCTGCCTCAATCTACAAACAAACCGATTTAAAATATCACATGTGTTATAAGAAAGGTGTATCGTCCTTCGCAAACACCATTTATTTTAATTCGAAGTTAACCAAAGCAATCGCTTTAAAATATTTCTGGAATGAATTCAAGTGCAACTATCTTTAAATTTACAAACCCAATAAGAGATATTTCGCTGAGGAAATAGGAGGACTGGGCAAAATTAATTACAGAAAATTTACTGTTGAGTGTCTTGTTAATAATAGCCGAATATTATGAATAATTATTTGTTATTTTCGCGAAGCTTTATTTAGAAATCAAGAAACAACGGTTGCTGAAATGCAATCATAACAGATTGTTGGGGTGGTTAACAGTATAAATTTTGTACCCCTTAGAAACTGTGATTAATGTACAGGTAAGATCGGTTAAAGTTAAATAAACAAAGCCCGGGACCTATTCTATATGTCTTTATTTAATTAACTTTTAATTTTATTATTTATTTAACTTTTAATTATTTTTTAATTAACTTTTATTTATTTAAATTTAATTTTTATTTTTCATTTAACTTTTATTTATTTTTCATTTTTCTAAAATTTCCCCATTCTTTATTATACAACTCAATTTATTATAATCTACTTGATTATTTATTACACAGTCCTTTAATAGGAAATCCACTTCCTCCTTTTTCATTTTATCGCCTTCATTTTCTAACCAATGTCTCAACAAACTTTCTTCTATAAACCCGTCACCATTTTCATCAAATTCTTTAAAAGCTTTTATTAATGTTGCTTTGTTATCTATTTCAGATAACTTTTGACATATCATTGTCAATAAATTCATGTAAGTTAATTCTTTGTCTCCTATCATTTCTTCTACGTCTTTTTCTGAAAAGATATATCCGATCCTTTCAGAAACAGATAACAGGTCACTTTTTGTTAACTTCCCGTCATTGTTTACATCTAACATGTTATAAGCTTCTCTTAACTCACTTATTTGTTCTTGTGATAACATTCCAAAGATGTTAGAGTCCCTTCTTTGTCTTCTAATTGTCATTTAAGGATTTTTTTAATTGAATAATAAAATGAATTAAAATAATTAATAAAACAATTAGAATAGAATAATTAAAATAGTAAAATGATTAATTAAAACAATTAAAATATAATAATTAATATTTTAATTAAAATAATAAAATAAAATAATTTAATTAAATTAAAATAATAAAATAAAATAATTTAATTAAATTAAAATAATAAAATAATTAAAAGAAATATTTTTAAATACCTAAAATGACGACAATCGAAGATTTAATAAAAAATAATAAATACGAGGAGATATTGAAACTAGAAGATCCGAGTTACAACAATCACAAGTGTATTGCATTAATTAAAATGAAAAGATATATCGAAGCCAAATCCTTTGTAAAGAAAGGTTCTTTTGAACAAGCTTACATCTTTTATTGTCTTAAGCAATACAAGAAATGTTTACAGACACTGAAATTTGAGGATCAAACAGAAAAGAGAGTTAAAATACTTAAATCTCAAACCTTGTACAATCTAGGAAGATATAATGAAGCATACATATCTTTATTGGATTGTTCTATTACAGAAGAAAGGATTGTTAATTTAAGTGCTATGCGTTCAATGGCGGAATTGGCGGACACTCCAGAATTAACTGCTATAAGCAAATATTCTGTAAAAAAGAGAGACGAAATTACAAAATTTAAAGATTTTGAGAAACAGAAATTTAACGATAAAGAATTACAAGAAGAATATCTTTTTAATTTAACATTCAAACATTTGAATGACGAGAGGAAATATTTGGACGAATTAATGAAATTAAATTCTTATATTGCAAAAGAACAACTAAATAATGTAACAGGCAATTTTAAGGAATTTGAAGATGAGAAATTACCTGAAAATAAAAGGAAGACTGTAAAGTTTAATAAAGGAGAGATCAAAGAAATAACTTTTCCGATCCATTTCCAAAAGAATTTTGTTGAATCAAAAAATAAATTCTGGAACGATTCAGAATTTTATTGTTTTAAAAAGGCGTTTGATTTAAAATATGAGGTTGAAGATTCTGTAATCCCTAACAATACAAAAAATTTACAATTTTTGAATGCTTTTATTAATTTAAAAAGGATGTTGGAAGGCAATAAATTTACGAGAAGGTACTTTAACAAATTTAATGATAATTTTGTTTGGGAGATTATTGATGTTCTAGCTATGAAGAAACAGGAATTTAATAATCAAAATGAAAGGATTAAAGAAATTTTAAAGGTTGTTGGTGAAATTAATTGATTTCAATAAGATATTACAATAAGATATTACAATAAGATATTACAATAAGATATTTTTTTGTAATATTTCACTAAAACATTTCAAGATATTACAAAAAATATTTTAATAAATCATTTCAAGATATTACAAAAAATATTTTAATAAATCATTTCAATGAACTATTACAAAAAAATATTACAGTCAAATTCTTTATCATCTTCTTCAAATACTTTGTTCATCCTTAAAGCTCCAACTAAAACGGCATCAGAATTGATTGTTTCCCAAATAAACCTTATCTCTTTCAAGAAACTAGGTGGTTGTAAAAACTTAATCGAATTTATACTATTATCTGGTTCACACGTCTTTTCACAAACATACATCAATAATATATTCTGAAATACGGTCTTCAATTGCCCTGAAATTGAGTCTATATAAATATTGTTAAGTAACATTGTTTTATTTTCTTGATTTTTTATTGTATCATAAACAAATCTAACACATTCAATTAAAGTTCCTTTAAATTTGGGATATCCTATCACTTTTTTATCAAATAATTCTAAATAGCATTCAACGTTACAATTGTTGGTTATTACACACTTTTTTGCTTCTTCTAATTCAATTGTACCTCCATCTATCATGGAACCACAATGGATGGTTTTAACTTCATCGAAATCTATGAAATTGATTTTTAAAAGTATCAAAGTTTCGTTGTTAAAAGTGTATTGCAACAATAAAACAGGAGAAATGACAAAATATTTCAAATCCTTATTTGATTTAAACAGTATTTTTAGTATTATCTCTCTTTCTTCATCTTTTATTATTTCTGGGATGATTACAATTATCTTTGTAACACCATTTAGAAAGTCTTTTATTGAATCTTGTGTTAGAGAGATCAATGATTGGCTTTCAGTGTATAGATTTATTTTGAAGGATGAGTTGTAATCTATAATGCCAAGCATCTTTTATTTGGTTTTTTTATATTTTATATTTTAAAGATGAAACTGTTTTGAAATTATTGTCTTACTGTCAAGTTTGTTTAGAGTTCTTATAACCACGTGTGTGTGGTAGATAAATACTGACAGTAATTATGCTCTGTTTTATATACAGACATGCTGTAATAAAACTAGTTTTATATTACAAAATTCAAGGATATTTTTCGCGACTTTATTTTTAAAGGTCCTCAATTTTACGAATCAAATATTTTGATTAAAATATAAAAGTTCGATAGAAGTCTCTTTACGTAAAAAAAAGTGTCACACAAATTTTAAACATAGAAAACATCTGTTACTAGTTCATTGAATTCTAATTAAATTGTTTATTACGCAGACTTCGTTCTACCAAATGATTGTGCTAATAAAAAAATTTGGTCGGTGAAATATTTTATCTAATTTTTCTGTATTTCCATTCACTAAACTCGGTTTCTGGTCTTTAATCCTTTATTGCGACTCAAAGAGACGGGCTCTTGAAATGCTATTACAAATATAATAGTTGCAGATTCCTTTTTTAGTTCATACGCAGACTCTTTCCTTTAACACTAACCCTTAATAATGATTTGAGGTTCAAATAAAAAAATTACGAGCCAAAAAGATTGTTCAACACCCTATAAATACGTTATTAGAACATGCTATCTGGAATATATGCACAGGATATAACCATAACTAAAAAATAAAAATTTTGTATATTTTCACACCAATGGAGAATTATAAACTCCAACTTAGTTACGAACAAGCCTAAATAATATTCTTTAATAAGTTCACAAATGGCACGCAAATATCTTCACATTCCCAGATATATTAAATCTATCTTTTTAAATAATACGTTGTTTAAAATTTCACACCATCCTTGATTGATTCAATAGGTTATCGTATGTTGTATTATTACCGGAAAACAAATAATGATTGAAGCCTTGTGAGTTTACATGAGATTTGATTGTATGTCTTCACCATATCGATCGTTAAAATACTTCCTCTTGTGTCACCATGACTATTGTATCAATCCATTTTATAATCATTTGATCACAAGTTTTAAAGTGATGATTATTTACGATCATTACAATAAGTTTACCGTAGAGGCTCTTTCCTTAAGATACTATGGCTACTACCGAAACAAAGACTCGTCAACCCGAACGATTTATTCATTAAAAATTTGTTTATTATAAAATAATTTCTGAATGTAGTACGAAGGTCTCCTATCTATAATATTTGAACCAGGTTCGGAATCTCCCCCCCACAGCTTTAAGGTATTTAATTTCCCCCCAGAAAATATTATTTTATTTTAATAATTGAAAAATAAATAATAAATAATAAATAATAAATAATAAATAAATAAAAAACAAATAAATAAATAAATAAACAAACAAATAAATAAAAAGATTATAATTTAGACATTAAATTATCAATTAAGCAATAAAGGCATCTTTTAAAGTAATATGTACAATGCTTATAAAATAAAAAAGAAAGCGTGTATATTTGATTCAATATTTTGATTTGGTTTTACATATATATCAATGTATAAAAAATTTTAAAATAAATAAATCAAACGTAATAGTTTTTAATCAATTCAACCAGATCTTCCCAATTTTTATGATAACAATTATCCCTCCACATCCATTCCACTATATATTCCTTAATCAAATCCCCCGGAATCCCTTTCATTCTTTTTACCCGGTATTTTGCTTTTGCCCAATAACTTTCAATTGTCGGGGTGTTTACAGAAGTTATCGGATCCACAAAATACAAACTATGATTAATAGTTTGGTGATTAAATCCTAGAGCGTGAATGTTTCGATAAGCTCTCCACTCATCACTGCGGTGGGTGAACTTTCGCCTACGGCGTAAGTTCGCCCGCCAAAAGAGAACATTTGCCTACAAAAAACTATAAAAATAAAAAAATTTTCGGTAGATCCGGGTTTCCGTGGGTTTTTCCTTATTCCGTGGGTTTTAAAATTTTGAATAAAATAAAAAAGAAATAAACTTAAAAGACATTGTAATAGAATAATAGATTTCTCCAAGTTTCGTATGTTTTTCTTTGATCAATAGGTTTTTAAAATTTAAGCAAAGAAATTTATTAATCTACAAAATATTGTAGTAAAATAATGAGATTATTAAATCTTAACCGTTTAGGTAGACTGTACTCCCATAAAAATTGAATAAGATATTCAGATTGGTTTTCAATTGATATACCACGCCTTTTTCGTAAAAAATACTTTGATCTCGACCAAAGACCCTCTATATTTTGAGTATGAATAGAAGAATCATTTGGATCGACAAAGTTAAGACTGTGATTAATGGATTGATGCGTCATTTCAGGCAATAATCGTAGAGCTTTTTCGTAGGCCCGCCATTTATCTGTAATAATATTCGAGCCTGGAAGTACGTTTTCTGTAACCACTCTTGTCATTGTATCAGCATTTCTACTTGTTACTGGAACTATAAAACATTTCCTGCTTCCACGTTCCAGTCCTCCTACGTACCATTGGCCATTATTTAGTCTTCCCCTGTTGTATTTTCTTTTAAAGAATAGGCTTTCATCTATTTCCACGATTTTCCTTAATCCATTTTCATCCATTCCACCGATTCTTTCTCTATTATTGAAAACATAAAAACATATTGCTTCACGAGCTAAATCAGAAATGTTACGTACATGATCAGGATCTCTATTAATTTCATATGAAATATCTTTAAACGATTCTCCTTTCATATATTTATAAAATATTAGCATAATTTCTTTAAATTTATATTTAAAAGACTCAAATAAACTACCTTTCCTGACAGAAGTTGAATAGGTACAAGGTCTCTTGCAACGCCATCTAAATCCATCAACCACTGACAGATATTTTACGTAAGACAATTTGGGCCTTTCTTCACAGATTTCACACCTTTGGCTGTTACTGATCCATTTACATTTTGCTAAGAATTCATTTCCTGTTCGATCATGATTAAATGTAGTGAAAATAAAAATTTCTGTTATGTTTGAGGATAATATGTCTTCGTTTGAATATAAAAATTCGTCATTAATAATTTGGTGTTGTCTGATACGCGGCATGTATAAATTATTTTTTTTATATATAATAAAAAATATTTATTTTAAAACCCACGGAATAAGGAAAAACCCACGGAAACCCGGATCTACCAAATTTTCATTGAAATGCAAGAAGACAACAACATTTACATCACAGCAAAAAACAAATTTGGAAAAGATATTATACTACATAACGGCTATGTTTTTACATTTGGCAACAACGCAAAAGAATTTACAAGTTGGAGATGTATACAAAGAACATGTCCTGCACGTCTTCATATATTTTCAACGGATACAAAAAAATATATCCTCACAATCATGAAAGCATTCCAGACGAAAATGAAAAAGCCATAATACATGATAATATTCGACGCCGAGCAATTATATGTGAAGAGTCGAGTCAAAAAATATACAACAATGAATATTTGAAGAAGAATTATAACTTTAATATTAATAAGAAAAATATTTACAAAAATATTTCGAATATACGTAAGAAAAATGATAAAAAAATTGATGATTCAGACATTTTGCCTATTAATTTACTTTATACTTATAAGAAAAATCTATTTACACGCATAAATGAAGACAGCAATCAAGACATTTTTTATTGTACTGAAGAATTTTTAAACTACCTGCAAAATTCGGAAATATGGTTGGGGGACGGAACATTCTTGAGCGCACCAAAAGAATACAATCAATTATATATAATCTATGCTAAATATTTAGGTCGTTTTATACCAGAAGTATCCATTTTAATGAAGAATCGGAAGGAAATGACGTATGAAAAAATATTTATGAGATTAAAACAATTGATAAATAATAAAGAACCCAAATATTTAATAACTGATAATGAAAAAGCAGCTACTAACGCGTTTAAAACTATTTTCCATTCAACAAAACATTTTTATTGTTTAACTCATTTTTCATCAAATATTTTCAGTAGTATTAAAAAATATTCACTATCGAACTTGTATAGTACCGATATTAAATTTAAAAATTTTGTTGGCATGTTGAAATCCTTGGTTTTTTTGCTTGAGAGAAATTTAAACAATACAATATCCCTATTAAAAAAAGAAACATTACCATTTGAAAATTTTGCTGTAGGAATGTTTTTTTCGAATTATTTAAAAAATTACTTTATTGAAGATGAAAATGTAAAATTTTCGTTAAAAAAAGAATATGATGGATTTTTTAGGCTTAATAAATGTATTCCTTTAACAAACAATAGCGCTGAAGGCTATAACAGTATTTTAAACTATAATTTTAATTTTAGGAAACCTTCATTGAATGAATTTACCAAAAGATTGATTGAAAGGCAGGCGTCAGTTGAAAACAAAATTTTTAGTAGTCTTGAAAACAGAAAAAATAATGTTAAAAATACACCAACTGAAATTAAGTACCAGAAAATGTTGGAAATAAGTAATAATTTTGAAATATATTGTGGTTTGGATGGTTTGCTGGCTTTAAGTTTAATTTATAAGTGGAGTAAATAAATTAAGTCTATATTTTTGTTAAATTAAACTTTTATAGCGGAGTTTATTTGTTTACTATTATCATAAATCTTTGTGTTGTAGACGAACATTCACTTTATAGGCGAACGTTCACTTTATAGGCAAACATTCGCTTTTTGTGGGCGAATGTACGCCGTAGGCGAAAATACGCCCAACCTTTCATTCTTTTTACCCGGTATTTTGCTTTTGCCCAAAAGCTTTTAATTGTCTGGGTGTTTACAGAAGTTATCGGATCCACAAAATACAAACTATGATTAATAGTTTGGTGATTAAATCCTAGAGCGTGAATGTTTCGATAAGCTCTCCACTCATCACTGTAGATAATAGTCCCCGGTCTACAAACGCTGGAAATAATAGGAAGAAGCGATGCAGCAGATCGATCTTCCACTAATTCCAAATAAACCCTGGATGGTTTATAAGAGGTACCGGATATACCAAAAACCCAGAGCTCATTACTAGCAGCCCTACCTCTATGGTTTTTTGGTTTGTGTCTAAATAGACTTTCGTCTATTTGACAAACGACCCCGGGACCACCAAGTTGGATTGGGAAACTATTGAAATAGCGTGCGCATAACAAACGCATCTTTTGAAAAAACCTAACGAGAGTTGTTTTTCCAATAACTATTTCCCCAATTATTGAGGCTTGGGTATCCTCCTTTGTCCATTTGTACAATAAGAGGAGACATTTATTGAAAGACAATTTAAAATTTTCAAAAAATGTTCCCGTCCTTATTGAAAAATAAGTTTTGTAGTTCCGACACTCTCTGTTCATGCATCGGAATGCAGTTTTATCAAATATTTCGTTATATTTAACATAATGCATTTGATTACTGCACAAAGGACAGAGTTTAAACCTCGGCATCAGGCCTATTTCAATTAAATAGTCCATTGCGTCATCGGTACTTCCATTTATTATGGGTGATAACACAGTTTCATAAAACGTATTTGACATGGGCTTCTTTTTTTAGTTGATAATAAATAAAATTTTATAAACCTTTAAAAGGTATTTAATTTAAACCTTTTATAAATTTAGTTAATAATTCATTAATATCAAAAAAATATAATTCTATTATTTTTATTTTATTTTTATTGTTATTTTATTTTATTTTATTTTATTTTATTTTATTTTTAGGTTCGGAATTTCCCCCCGGGGGGAAATTCCGAACCTGATCCCAATATTTTCGTAAAAGGGTTGTATTCTCTGTTAAATTCTATGGGTCGCCCAATAGATAAAATTATTTAATTGAGTATTTATTAAAAATGTTTTCATACCTTTCTTATAATAGAAACACATCTTTATGTTTGGTCATTATGTTGTGACATAGAAAAAAATGTTCCTTTTATCTCAAAAAATTCCGAATTTACAAAATAAAAATCGCAGAGCCGTAGTACGTGTGGCAATCTAAAAAGACTCCAGTAGAAAATCCACATTTATTATATTTACTTAAATAACCGCCGGCTTTAAAAAATACTTTTTGTTAATATGCGAATTAGAAATAAATAATCCAACACAATAATGTATCTTTTTAATTTAAATCAAACAATCTTTAGTTAAATTAATAATATTTGTAAAGGGATATGAGGTCTCTTTGAATTACTTTATCGACATTAGGGCATTTATAATTATTTTAAGTAAGTCATTCGAAGTAAATTAAATTGAAAGACCTGTCGACCTTAGGAAAAGATATAAAAAGAGAGACTCGAACTTATACTTGAAAATCATTATTTAACCCCCCTCATGATAAGTACGAAATACACCTTTGATTTCAGAACCCAAGTATATGAATATTTAAAGGAATATTCAGACAAACCATTAAATATTATGATATCCGGTGGTAGTATATTAAAATGTTTCGACAATTCAGCCCTTACCAACCTTAAAACAAATGAATGGAAGATATATTTTTGTGACGAAAGATTAGAAACCGAAGACACAAATTTGAAAACCGCGGAAAACTTTTTAAAAAATACTAAAGGCAAAGTATTTCCGTTCCAATCTTTCGAAAACTATAATTCTATAAATAGAATTAATTTAGCTTTTTTAGGTGTAGGAGAAGATGGTCATATAGCTTCATTATTTCCGAATAGGAAATCTTTGAAGAGTGAAGAATATTTTATTGAAATCAATGATTCACCCAAAATGCCATCAAAAAGAAATACAATAACAATTAAGTTCATTAATGACAAGATTGATAAATTGGTATTTTTAATCCCAGCTGTAAATGGAAAATTAAAAGAGGTTAGTAAACCACATTTTAGTATTATTGAAAAGTTGAAAATACCATTTGAAATAATTCTTCCATCGACTCAAAATTGAATAAAAACTTTTTACTGTTAAATATTTTGTAGAAGACTACTGTTATGAACACGTATTTTTAATACCGGGTAATAAAACGTTGTTGTGAAACAACTACTTTTCATGATTTCACCTTTTTTTTATACATATACAAAACTACATGTGATAACTGGTGAACAACTATCATAAAAAACGGTGTTCCTCTGATAAAACATTTATAAAATTGTCTTTAGAGAGACAATCAACAACACTCTAATACATTTTCAGTGATTCTTGATTAATTTATTCTTAAAATTCATTAAGAGATCTGCCATTTTGTTGTAGCAATATTAATGACTCTTCTTTCATAAATAAACATTCTTTCTACCACTTAAAGAAATAAGTCCTTAATCAGTAGATCACGTTCTTTTATATTGTCACAAGACTTCATTTCTAATGATGTAGTTTTATGAGTGTAATTAAATCACTATGATGAATATTAAAAAACAGGCAGCTTATAAATTAAATTGTGAGTATCCTCAATTATTAGAAACAAGATTATTTTTTTATAGAAATGTACATTATGAAATCCGTATAACTTTACTGGTCTCATGTGTAAATAAAACACGGTTACCTCTTTATCCGTATTTGAACTATGAGTTTCTTGTTCAGTTTCGTAAAAAAGATTCGCAATTTTTAAATATTTCAGAGTGAAAATAAAATTTACTCTCAGATTTAAACATCATAATTATTTTATTAACCAAGAAGCTAAGTATTCTAAACGGAGATTAGAGACCACTATTGAAAAAGATTCTAAGTAAAGATACTTCCCCCTTATCCTATTGTGTGTTAAACTACAAAAAGGTTATTTTACAAATTGAAAGATTTCTAAGAACCTTGTTATTACCAACCGAAATTACTTAAATCAACATGGAAAATGATTGTATTAAATCTGAAGGAGAATGAGATTGTAATACGAGGTATAAGATTTATTTGGTGAAAATGGGGTTGAGAAAACAAATATTATTAAAGAAAGACACATGAATGTTTGGTTCCACAATATTAATTATAGACACGATTAACACAGAAACATCCTCTTCTTTGTAATGTGCCACTGACATTTGTTTTAAAAAGATGCCAGAAATTTACGTCATATCAAGAGGATGGTATCACATTACACATGAGAATCAAAAGATAATTATAAAAGACTTTGATCAAATTAATTTATATTTAATATAACAGTTCACGGTTCCAAATATCGAGGTAAACATGTATCTTTTTTAATTAGTATTTTTAAAAATTAATGAGTTGAGTCTTTGAAGAAATATCATACAAGAATGAAAAAGTAATTAAATTAAATCTAAAACTCTCAAAAAACAACAATTAATTAATAAATAATTAAATTAGAAAATAAGTAAATGATAATTAATAAATAATTAAATTAAAAAATAAGTAAATAATTAAATAATATTTATTTCTATTAAACATTTTTTCCCAGGAATATTTCATAAATTATAATTATAAAATTAAAGAAAATTAAAGGCAATAGAGTTAAACTTTTTGTAATTCTAATAAGCTCTGTTATCTTTATTTTTGTAGGAGAAAGAAATTTACGTGCGTCTGGCTCTAAAGGCAAACATATCTTCTTAAGAAATCTCTGATTATTTAAAATTACAATGGCGTTTGTCATTAATATAAGAATGTAAAAAAGAGATAATAAAGCTCCTATCATGGGGAAGGATTTAAGTAATTAATTTAATTATTAAAATAATAATTATTAAAATAATAATAATAAAAATAATAATTAATAAAATAATAATTATTAAAATAATAATTAATAAAATAATAATTAAAATCCATAGAATAATGGAAAAGGCTTCCACTGATTTATTACAATTATTTACTAATTTACCAATAGAAAGAACAACATTCTTTTATAATATTCCTAGTATGGTTCTTTTAATAACAAAGTTAATGCCACCAGAAGTGAAATCTGTATTATTCGATCTTATGCACACAAACATTTTAAATTCTTCATTAAAATCAAACATTTTAAGAATAAATTTAAAATTTTTAAAAAATCTAAAATTTTTAGAAAAAAAAGAAGAAAAAATAAAATTAAATGATTTAATACGAAAATCACTTTATGCAGAATTCAATAATTTATTTTCCGAAAATAAATTCAAACTTTGTGAATGCAAAAACATTTTTAATGAGAAATTAGAAGAAAAACCACTTACAACACTTTTTAGTGGAAAAAATAATTTCAAAATAATAAAAAAAAATGAACAAAATAAATTAGAAGAAATATTACAAAACATAGTAAACCCAAACAATTTTGATATTTTTATTAAAAGGATATTGTTAGAAGGAGGACTTTTAGATGAACAATTAAATATTACACATAAAGGATTTGAATTTCTTTTAAAAACAAAAAAAGAACAAAACTGGTTTTTAATTTTAAAAGGAATTTCTTTATTTGATCAAGAAAAACAAAATAATTTATTTATTTTTTTAAGTGAATTATCAAAATTAAAAGAAAGAATAATTTATGAATTAAAAGATAAAGAAATGTTAAATTTCTTTGAGAAAATAGGTATTTTAATTTTATTAAATGAAAATCATTTTTATTTAACGGAATCATTTGAAACTCTTTTTCTTTCTAAAATCTCGGTTACTAAAAAGTTTTTGATAGTAGAAACCAACCATAAAATTTATGCGTACACAAGCAATAAATATGAAAGAAGTATTTTAACCCAATTCTGTGAAATTAAAATGGAATTACCTTCTTTAATAATAGGGGTGTTAAGTTTAGAGAATATTAATAAAGCATTTGATAAAGGAATAACAGCTAAACAGATTATTAATTATTTAGAGTGTTATTCTTCTTCTGTGCCTATAGCAATAATAGAATTAATATCTGTATATGAAAGACAAAAGAAAAGGATTAAGATTAATGAAGGAGTATTGTATAAGAACTTTCTTAACATTGTTGATTTTGAAAAAACTATCAGATTCTGTGAAAAGAATAATTTTTTATTGAATAGGGATGATAAATCAAGGATTATTATTGTAAAAAATGAAGCACATTTAATTGTAAAAGATTTTATTAAAAAGAATATTTAATTAATTTAATTAATTAATGTTTTATTTTAATAACTCTTTTAATCATTCATTTAATGTTTTATTTTAATAATTCTTTTAATTATTCATTTAATAATTCTTTTAATTATTCATTTTAATTATTCATTTAATTAATTCATTAAAGAATCTCTAACATCCCTTTTAATTCAAACAACAATTCAATCTCCTCTTTCGTAACCTCGTCTTTGAAATAAATCTTTAATGTATCAATAGATCTTCTTGTAACCAAAGAGTAAAACAAACTCTTTTCATCAAAATGTCTACCATACATTTTATAATTCTCATTATCCGCCTCGATCTTTATAGCCACTTTCTCTCCTTTGATTGCCAGATTAACTTGCTTTCTATTATTTTCTATTGAAATTACCTTTCCGAATTTTTCTACCTTTTCATTTTTAGTGAAAATCGGGATCCCTAACCTTAATTTACCTCTTAAAACCTCTACCCCTAAAACTAAAGGACTCCTTTTAGTAAAAATACAATCTGGAAGTATTTTCAGTTCACAAGGATAAATACATTCTTCTGAATGTTTCTGTTTTTCACTTTCTTTTAATTCTTTACTGTATTCTTTAAATTTATCCACTAAGTGGTAAATTATTTTGGCTGTAAATATTTTTACATTGCTTTCTTTTGCAAATTCTTGTAAATCTTTATCGGCAGTTACCTCAAAACATAACATTATTGGATTCTTAGATGTAGATGCTTTTAGAATGTCTTGTTTTCTTAAATTTCCAATTGAAAAACTAAAGATTGGGATATTCTCTTTTTCTAAAAAGTTAATTAAAGCTTCTAAGGATCCTAAAGTACTTGCTTGAACATGGACGCCTGTATTATTAATATTAATATTCTTAAGCATATAATTTAAATCTTCATTCACTTCTTTCATTGCTTCTTCTTCATTGTCAATCACTTTTATTATTTTAGAGCCTGTTAATACTCTTTCTAGGTCTAAAGCTGAAATTTTAAACCCCATGGTTGCTTTAACAGATTTTACTGTTTCAAATAAATGTTTTGCTTTGGCGTCTCTACAATGTTGTGGTAATAAAATGGATTTAACTCTTGTAATTATTGGTCCGTCCATGGTTCCTACACAGATTCTATCATTCTCTTTTAATAATCCATTAACTAGAATTACATCCATCGTTGTACCAAATCCTTCTACGTTCTTCACTTCTAATACTACACATTCAAAGTTGTCTGTGTAAGTATTTTTCTTCTTCATATACAATTCGTTCACCTTAAAGATTAAATTAATTAAATTTTTTAGTTCTTCTCCTGTTATCGCGCTTGTTGGGACTAAAGAAATGAACTTTTTCGGTTCGTTATTCTCGTTCCACAACCTTGCATTCAATCCTATTTCTGCAAACTTTCCTATTGTGTCGTTTAATCCTTTTTTAAACTCTAATTTAACATTTTCTGGCTGATTTTCAATACTCTTTTCACTTTCCCATCCATAAATTTTATCAACTTTGTTAAGTGCAACAATAAAAGGCGTCTTTCTTAATTTTAAAAGGTTTATTGACTCCAAAGTTTGTGGTTCTAATAAATGAAAGAAATCTACAACCAAAATTGCTAAATTACAAACAGAAGATCCTCTGGATCTTAAATTAGAAAAACTTTCATGTCCTGGAGTATCAATTATTAATAATCCTGGTAAATTACTTTTAATTTCGTATTTTTTGTTCAAAATTTCTAACGGGAAAAATGTTGCTCCTATTTGTTGAGTTATTCCGCCTGCTTCTTGTTCTTGTACGTTTGTTTCTCTTAATTTGTCAAGTATTTTAGTTTTTCCTGTATCCACATGCCCCAAAATA
>CAUVYK010000641.1:0-53979 GCA_963556175.1 Tipula confusa | reverse complement strand
TTTCTCGAAATCCTGTTTACTGTTAAATCTTATAACCTTATTCTTCAAATCAACAAAGGCAACCTTCGGTATCATAGATCTAATGTCTTTAATATTTAAATTTCCTTCTATTTTGATATTAAATAATTTCCCTGTAAAATCCTCTTCGTTGGATTTTTCTTTCTTTGTCACTTTTTTACAATTCAAAAAATCTTGTTTGGTTAAAATTTTTAAAGGGTTGTTTACTTTTACTTTCTTTGATTCATTTTCATCGGTTCTTTCATATTGTAAATCTAAGCTTAAGACTCTTTCTACCTCCTCTTTTGATTCTAATTCAATTAAAATATCGCCGTTAAATTTCTTTTTACTGTCCATTCTCAGTCTGATAAGCCTTGGTTGCATGTTCTTTTTTATGAAATCTTCTACTTCTTCGAAGGTGGTCTCTTTATTAAAGCCTGTTATTGCAATAATTTTCTCGTTAGTATTTTCTTTCAAATAATTTTGATACTGATCGGTGATTACTTTCTTTATCTTTTCATCTTTGATTTCAACCACTTCGGAATCTTTCACTGCTTCAATTATTTCTTCTTCAGTTATATCCTTTGCTAACATCTTTTTAAACTTAGTGATGGTGGATATTGGAATCCAGCCTTCGTCTAATGCACAAGTGCTGCTAAGAAATTTGTCTACCCTGTAATTAGAATCTGAAAAATAAAATTCAACTTGTTTTTTAATTTCTTCTTTTCTGTTCATTTTTAAGGGGAAAGAATTTGAAAAAAATTACTAAAATAATTAAATTATTCACTAAAAGAATTAAATTATTCACTAAAAGAATTAAATTTATTAAATTATTTTTAAAAAAATTACTAAAAGAATTAAATTATTCACTAAAAGAATTAAATTTATTAAATTATTATAAATGATTAATGAATTATTAATGAATTAAAGAATTAAATTTAGTAAAAATTATTATTAAAAGAATTATTAAATTCAAATACACATCAAATGGCCTTTATATAGGAAATGTATTCGATTTTTAGCAATTCTATGAATATAAGACACATTGTTTTTCATATACAAGAAATCCAACATACATATCCACATTCTCCTTTTTATATAATATTTTAAAATCATTCTCTTTAAACATAAAAGCACATACGAATTTATATTTCAAAAAAAATAAAAAGTTTATTTCTTCGATATAATCGAATTTAGAGAGCCGGTTATATAGAATTATTAAATACTTTGGTCCCGTCATTGACGATCCAAGTTTATTCTTTTGTGTGTAATCTTCAAGATATTTAATATCATTCAATACAATTAAAGGCATTACAATCCTTCTGGTATGATTTTTTAGTAACAAGAAATTCTCTATTAGAAAGAAATTATGAGATCCTTTAACATTTTGGATATGGTCGAATTCAAAATCCCACCCATTTTGTCGAATTGTTTCAAGTATTAGAAATTTGATTATGGCAGCAGGTTTAGTTACATTTATGAAATTTAAATCCAAATGTATTTTCAAATATTTCAATATCTTCTTAGATTCTTTCTTAAAATAATATTCTCTTATCAGGATATTCAATTCACCGGTATCGAAAAAGGAAATATCACATAGTTTAATAAAAACTTTAAACACATTTATTATAAGTAATTCTTCTTTTGTTCTATGATCCCTTGTACATAAATAAATAACACCAACTAAAAACAGTATGAATAGAATGAACAATAAATAAAATATAACAATTCCCAGCATTCCTTGTTTGTAAAGATTCTTAAAATTCTCCTTTAAATTCCATGAACAAATAATTTTGAAGATCGATTTATATTGAACTGATTAAAGTTTATTTTTTTGTGGATGGTCATATTTTAAGAATTATGGTTGTTTTAGGTTAAGAAAAGTCTTTATGGTTAGAATTTGTAAACTAAATAAAAAAAGTTTTTTTATAATGTTTACATCTAGCTATTTTATATTGGCACATACTTTAATGCCGTGATACTTGTGCCGTTCTACTCTTTGACTCGGATGAGGGTTATCACTATTTAACATTTGGATGTATGCCTTTAAATAAGAAATAATTAAAAGTATAAACTACGATGATTCATAGAAAATACAATGAGTAATTAAATTCATCAAAGCTTTTATAAGGAATAATTCAAATAAAACCCCATAATTTAATCATAGGCGTTAACCAAACAAATAACAGACGAGTTTAAGATAGTATCATTAAATTCATAGAAAAATATGCTATATGGTTTGTGGCAATTAATTGAATATTTTCTAGTTCGTATAGTCATTATAATTGCAAACCTCTGTTAATAAATAAAACATATCAATTAAATGGCATGTTTAGAGATAAAGGATAATTATATTAAAATTACAAGGAGTATATTAAAGACTCAAAACAAACTTCCGAGAATAACGAACAAAAATATGACTATGATCTAACCAAATAAAGTAAAGACCTCTCATTAGAAGTTATAAACGATAGGCTATATCTATAACAAAAAAAACAGACTGTTAGTTTGATTAAAAGTGTTAACAATTCACCAGAGTTCGAAATATTAGTTAGTTTCACTCTAAATATGTTTTTTTAAAAGATACAAAACATTTGTGTAATTCAAATAATATTTATATTGTCAGCAAATTTCGACATTTAATAGGCACACATAATTCCAGATAGAAATAAATGATAAAAATTATTCAAAATAAAAACAGCATTACGATTTTTTTGTATTGTTTCAAACCAATTAAGGAATTTTCAGTTTGTCCAGCTGACGCAGGCAACCTCAAAGAGATTTCACGTACAAAATGTAAATGATGTAAAAAAATACATTGGTGAATATATTCAGTTCTGCAACCAGCTTTTTTAAAACTTTATATTTACCATCAAGACAAGTATTTAAAATTTATGGCTGTATGAAACGTCGGCTAAAGAGGGATCCATTCCCAGTTTTGTGACTTTTATAGAAATTCTTTTTTGAGCTCTTGTTTTGATGGAAAAAAAATTTAAAAAAATAAGAGAAAATTATTTTAATAAAACTAATAAAGAGATCTTCCAAACTATTTCTTTTTATCATGTACCTTATCAAATATAAAGATATTCTGTTTTTTATTCTGTTCTGAACCGGTACACCTTGTTTAAGTCCTCCCCAATTCCTTTCAATTGTGTTCGTGTGAACACCAGTAGCAAAGTCAACAAACGAAACCGAGTGATTAACGGTTAAATGCTCCGAAAACGACTGATTTGCATGCATGTAACCACGCCAACAATCAGAATAGATTAGAGACTCTGGGTGTATAAAGCGTCTCATAATACCTATTAAAGTCACCGTCTTTCTATCTGGCACAACAATGGTCACGATACGCTTCTCAGGTGTTCTTTCAACCAAACCCAACATCCATCAACACGATGGCCCCTATGGTATTCGCGCTTTCCAAACTTACTTTCGTCTGCCTCAACGATGATACCTTTTCCACCAATCATGAAAAGGCTGTTGTAATACTTGTTTTCAACAAGCCTTCTTGATTTTTTCAAGTAGGCTGTGACAGTGGAGGTATCGATTCCCAAAAGCTCTGCTATTGACTTGTCTGAGACATTCGAAAAACAATATCTTAGTATTTTAAGAATGATCGTGTAACTGATTCTTGTATCTTCCAAAATAGTATTTTTAAAAATAGAAACTTCAGAGGAACAAAATTTATTGAAGCATCGTTTATAAAACTTTCCGGCCTTTTCCCTCATTCTGCAGGTTAATCTGTAGTTCAAGCATACCATAGGAATTGATAAAATGTCAGATATAATTTCTTCCCACTCGTTTTCGGTCTGTATTTTGGAAATCCTCATTTTTGGGGCAAAAAATAAATTTTTTTATTATAAAGGGTAAAACTGGGAATAATCTCCGATGGATCCAATCAAGCTTTAAATTGAAACATGTTTTACCGGGATGAATAGTGTAACCGATGGATGGAAAGAGTGTTAGAAATTTTATTAAAAGAACATCATTGAGTAAATCATAAGATAACCTTTAAATCTTCAACAGGATACAATACCAATAATAACGAAGGAATTTGGATCGACCATAAAATAAAAGCTCTGCTGCAGTTTAGAACTAAAAGCTATCTTCAGGGAAGGTCGTTTATGTTTATTTGGCACTGAAAAAGATATAAAATCATTATGGAAATCTTTAATTGGTGCCTTGAAATTAATTTGTTTTTGATAGTTTTTGAAATTGCCTATTTACATGAATATTTATTTTAATAAATATTTTTAAATTTATTTTAATAAATATTTTTAATAAAAATAATGTAGTTTGTAAGGTTCGAACTGTGGATTATTGTTATCACCGAATCCTAATATTACGAAAAAAAATTATAATCTCCAAAATAGTTTACTTTGATCATATACAAGCAAATAGATTCTTTATTACCTTTATTTAAAATAATCCCATACCACAATGTCCGACCATGAAATATATACAATATCTGATTCATCAGTCCCATATGGTTTAATCCCACATACACCTTGCGATACTGCCATTACAAATTCGGAAACGAGTCATGAAATACGTCCAAAAAATCATTCAGAGATTCCCATTATTATTCTACTATTTATTATTTTAAACATCCCTATTCTTTATATAAACTATGAAGAATACAAAGTTTTGAGCGCTGCTGTTCTTTGTTTGCTTGGGTTTCCATTGATGATAAGCTTCTATAAAAATAGAAACAATTCCAATTATGAATTCTCTCATGCAAACCACGCAGTTTTCTTTATTTTACTATTTATTATTGATATCGGTATAAACATATTTTTTAAAAGATCGATTAATTTGATTTATATTTGCTTACTCAACATATTTTTTTTAATCGGAAACTATTTTTTTATAAAATTGTACGTATCATACCGTGAAGGGTCTGTTGATATCTGTCTTATTTGTTTTGTCATTTATCTGAGTATTAATATTTTAGTATTTCTGGTGGGGTTTGGTTTCATTGATTATAATCTGATAGTTTCGTCTGTTGCTGTCTATTGTTTTTGTTATATCCTCAACATTTTCTATTGTATCTGTATGAACGATTTTTCCATTGTAGATTTGAAATATTACAGTCCTAATTATCTTGCCATTCTTAGCTATTTTATATTTTCGTTACTTTCTATCACCAACAACCAACAGCTTTTAAATGATACTCCCAATGGCTTGTATGATTTGCAGAAAAATTAAGTGAATGTTTTCCCAAAATATGTCTGAAACCGTCCTTTTAAACGAATTTATAGCTTAGATAAATACGTTTATTATTAATTTTTTTCCAGTTACACAAATCAAAGAAATCTCGGATCCATTCAGTTATTTTAATAAATGGTTTTTGCCAATTAATAAAACCCCACCAATAATCCATGGTGTTATTATATTAATAAACATTGTAATCTTTCTGTTCTTTTATATCGAATTTTATTTGAACTGTGTTATGTATTTTTTATTCTGTTCGAAAATTTTAATTAAAGGTCTTGATTCAGATCGCGTTTTTATATAATTGTCCCAAAAACTGTTATGTGCTTAAACCTGTGTGTATTAACATGAGCGGCCATTAATTGTTTCAAATTCTTTTGTCTATTCATTGGAATGTGTTTTGTTTTTGAAAAGGCAGGACAAATTTCACAATGTTCTATAGTCGAAAATAAAATATGATGACAGACTATTAGGTATTTGAAACATTTTTCTATATTCGGTTATATACTTGCGGTGAGAAACTTAAAGCTTTAAATTGTTTTTTTGATTAAAATTAAATTGTTGATAATAGAAAAAACCATGTTTATCCTTTATAAAAAATATTGCCTAAAGAGTCACAGAGTTGCCTAAAACGGTTATAAAAATAAAATAATTACCCTTGTTTTTGAAATTTTTAAAAAGCAGGAGGATTTTTTTTATTAAAATTAAATAAAATATTTATTTATTCTCTTCTTACAAATAAAAACACCAGATTTAACAATATTTAATCCCAAAAACATTTTTTATTAATAATTAAATATAAAGTAATCTAGAAGTCGATTGACATAATTATTATATAATAGTCAAACAAGAAGCACCCATTTAATGACAAACTTTTTTATTACATCTGCTGAATTAAACATCATATTCGAGTAGGCTTATGTTAATTTCGGGGTTGATACAACCTGTTCGATGTATGGGCAGTTATGTACGATTTATATTACAAAGTAGTATAAAAGATGCACATGGAGTGAATGTAGGCGCAGAGAAATCTTATTGCTAAAAAATGTTTTTAATAGGAAGATTGAAAGACTGGTGATTTTAAAAATCATCGAACTTTGGTGTGGAGGAATACCCATAAAAACCATTGCTAATGGTCTGAAAATAAGCAGAAAGGTTGTTGGCAATACATTGCTTAAAATGGGTGAAAACTTAATAAAGAATTATTACAAAACTCTGAACAAAATAGGCGGGGATGAAATCGTGGTAGAGATAGACGAATCGAAGTTCTGAAAAAGAAAGTACCACAAGGGACACCCTGTTGATGGGGTGTGAGTGTTAGGATTTATTTGTAGAGAGGTCAGTTTAACGGAAAATTATTTTATGTAAAGTTGATAAACAAGACAAGGCCACATTGATATCTAAATGAAAGAGTATATTTATCCAAGGTCTAAAATATTTATCGATGAATAGAGAGGATACAGACCAAGTATTTAATTACAATTACACAGTAAACCATTCAGTTGAATTTAAAAATCAAATTGATGGTACACATATAAACACAATTGAAGGAAACTGGTCTTTAATAAAATTAGGAATCCCTAAAAGATATAGAACAAAGCTATTTATAGAAAATTATTTAATAAAATATATGATAAAGAGAAATGAAAAGGGAAATTTATTTAAAAATTTAATAAAATATATTTTTTAAAATCCTCCTATTTTTTAGAAATTTCAGAAACAAGGGCAATTATTTTATTTTTATACCCTTTTTAGGCAAATCTGCAACTCCTTAGCCGAAGACTTGAAACCGATACAAGAATCAATAAACTTTACTTCTCAACATGACATATACTTCTCTAAATTATCTACCTACTTTTAGTCATGAATTTTACTGGAATGTTTCTATTAACACCATTCCACAATCCTTAAATATCATTTGTGTGTTCTGTTATGAATTACGATACAAAATATCTATTTCCAAGGGTTTTTATATTCCACCAAGACCATATACAATCTCTACTCGATGCCCTCTATTATAATCAGTTTCCAAACTCGGGCTCATCCAAGTGCACTTAAACAATGAACCTGACTGTTTGAATTCTTCAATTTAATGTGTTATGCTTCCGATTAAAAATTTTTCAGTCTATTTATGTTTTTGACGAATGTCCTGTACCATATTTAATGAGTGTAATGAATGCTTTTATATGGCACATATACGAAAACGGAACAAGGTAGTATATGCACTAGTATTTTATGAACAATTTCTTTTTTATTGGTGAAATGTTTCTTCTATAGTTGCTTTGCCATGTTTAAAACGCAAAATGCCAGTTTCCACAATTTTTGCGCCACGGAATAATACATTTCGAATATACAAACACTATTGTCAGAAATATATGATAACCCCTACCTTGAAGGTCTCATTAATAAGATTCTTATAACGTCAATTTAAAAAGTAAATCTTTATTCAATCACGAGGGTCGAGTGAAAATTTAACCAAGATGATCGATAAAAAGAAGGGCATTCCTGTTATATCGACATATTTTGTGGTGTTTTATAATGTTTATGATTTGGTTGCAGTCAATACATGAATTTATACAAGGAAACTTCTGATAAAAATGTATTTCATTTCGATTATATTGTGAACTCATTAATATATAATCTCTGCAAAAATAAAAGTATTTCTCTACAACAATAACCAAACCCCGTCGATTATTTTATAAAATAATTCAGAAAAAGGGATCTCCGAATCCTGCCTAGTTCAAAAGAGAAACAATAATAAGGCGATTTATGTTGTACTGAATACATCACATATGTTTGTGATAGAATGGAGTTTAAAAATAGAATATATAAAGTTTGTGACTCGTGAGTATTTTAAAGATGTTATACTTTGTAAGAGATCTGCTTTGTTTTTTTGACAATAAATTGTCATAGGTATCTGGAATATGCCCCATCTTCTATTAATACAAATTAAACGAAAGAAGCATTTACAGCCACTATAAAAAAATATGATAATTTTAAAACCAAGCTGCTATTTAAGATCGATAATTCGTGAAATAATATTTATACGACCCAGATTTCAACTTGAGACACGTATGGGAGAGTTTAACTATAAACCACTCTTTACCAAAAGTTATTTCTCTTGGCTACAAGCCCCAAATTCAATAAAAAAACATCTCTTGACCAAAAGCCTTAAATTCAATAAAAAAAGACATTTATTTATAAATTCTATTGAATAACCTTAAACTCCTTTACAATTTTATTAATCACCTCAGTTTTCACCCAAAACTTTTCAGAAAATTCAGAAACAATTTTTCTAACATTTTTTTCATTGCTTAAATTCTCAATTATTTCTTTTGTTTCTTCCTCTGTTAACGTGTCTTTCTTTCTTAATCTTTCATTTAAATTTTCACTTGTAACTTTTATGAAAATTAAATCCACTTCTGAATGAGAAATAAACTTTTTCCTAATTTCTTTAACTGAGCTATCAGTATCAACCCATCCGTCATCTGATTCATGTACAGAAATGTTAGACTCTTCTGTATCTATTGTTTCTTCACCTTCACAGTCCTCCCACTCTTCGTCCGAGTCATGTGAATAATCTGTGATAAAAGATAATTTCTCTGTAGAATCTTTTATATTAAATAACTTCTCTTTAATTATTTTGTACATAGGAGGCTTCTTTCTATCAGTAAATTTAATGTAAGTTATTCTTTGAGGGTTTATCAAATCATTTCTTCTTCTTATAAATGGCAACGTTTTATATTTATAATCTCTATTCTTATTTTCTTCCTTTTCTACTTTTTTTACAAATTGGAACAATGGTCCCAAAGTGTTTTCTTTGTTTGATTCTTCTAAGTTCTTTTTCGCTGTAAAATCTTCCTCTTTTTTCTCATCAATTTTTTTATTTTCTTCTTTTTGTTCGTCAGTTTTTTTATTTTCTTCGTCTTTTTTATTTAAAGATGATAATTTAATCTTTACGACTCGTTTGCCTTTACAAATATTTCTTGTATTTTCAATATTAGCTTTAATTTTTACGTATTTATCAAAAAAAATTTTATCGTCTACAGAATCTTTACTTCTTAATATCCAAATTCCGTTTGGATTATAAATAACGTCTTCTGTAAATTTTATGACCTTATAACATTTATTTTCTATATAAAGTTTCCATTCAAAATTTTTTTTTAATAAGCTTAATAATTTTAATTTTCTTAAACGAGCTTTTACTTTTGAATTCTTATCGAAGAATAGTAAATGCTCTAATTCTTCAATATTAAATGATGGATTACAATCTATTAATTGTGCTAAAGTTTTTATGTCCAATTGTTCCTCGGTAGATTTGAAAGAAAGTAATGAAGAGAGAACTTCTTTTGAAAGATTAAAAAACATCGCTTTGGGATTATATATTTTATTTATGAAACGTTAATTGCTTCTCGCATCAAATCCCACTTTTTTATTTTTTAAAGAATGGTTGAAGTTTCTGTAACAGGTCTCGGGATCGAGCACTGATTTAAATAAATCAATATAAGACAATTAGTGTCCCTCTCTGAAAAATATATGTTGAGAAAACAACAATTTAATAACTCTTGAAGTACTTTTTTACTGTTGCTACAAAAACTGTTATAGTTTTTGAAAACGGGTCCTATTTGAACTACCAACACTCTTTTAAGTGTCAAACTGATAGTATTGTTAAAACTTTCGACGTTTGTGTATAGATCCCCGGTAATCTGATCTACAAAGTTGGATTTGTGAATAACAACACGATGCATATAATCAATCTCTTTCACTAGTTTTTACTTCCAAGCATCATATGAATTGCGGATTTAAAAAGTATATGTGCTTTGACAATAAGTATCAATACACGTGCACTCATGTTTTTTTACCATACGGAGCACTTGGCTTGAAAGACATGTAGAAAATCAACAAGTTTGAACGGAAAAAATTCACCATGGCTTCGTAAACGCGACAAATTCGCAAAGGTTCACATATTCCCTTCGGATTTAACTCAATATATTTTGATTGGTTCATCAAGTGTTTTTTTATTACAGAAAACAGTGTTCTATTGTCAATATTAACGAATTTACTTATTTGACATTGCTGTAAATTTGTCAACCAATAATAACAGATCTTTAAAACTCCAAGGTTAGAGCTTTAAAGTTTTCTAGAACGCAATCATTGCGAATACTTAAGGTTGTTTGGTAATTTTCAAATTTATGTTGCAACATCTCCAGCAAAAACGAATCATCGCTTGACGCCAAATGCATAAGAACATTGAAATGTCAACTTAACCGCGAAGTATATCCTTTTAAAAAACAATGGAGGACAAATAACCGCAGTAAACAGGCGTCTATAGGTTTCTGCAGCTTTTCATGGTTAGGTTTTCTATTTTTTTAAACACATATCATCCAAAAGGAATAAGGTTGTGAAATTGATCGAACCACCTGATCACATGCGTAAAACTCTTTCTTTATTCTGCTTTCAGGTCGACATATTTGAACTCTAACGTTTGTATTTTTATTTAAAAAAGAGTGCGATGAAATCGAAATTCATTTCTAAAACCAATGCTATGTTTGAACTAGCCGAAGAAACGTTTAACCGAGAAATGCCAGTATTTTTCATCTATTTGAGTTTGATGTGTTTACATGAAAAAATATTTCAATATCAAGATAATATGGTAAATATAAAAGCTAACTTCCAAAATTTATAAAGAATCGATAATAGGTCGTTGTTTATATTCGAAATCAATTTTTGAATGCTACATTTAAAATCTTCTGTAATTATTTAGGTTTTTATTTCTCTACGCCAAAATATTGAGTATCGGATAAAAAAAATTCTATATTTCAAGAACACAACAACTATGTGATATAGGATATTGAAGGAGGTTATAATAATAGACGATCTGTGTACTCATCGACATTGAACATCTTTTTATCGCCAAATCTGTTGGGTTGATTAAAGGTTTATGTAGAGATTTCGTTTTGCGTTTTTTTTTAATTTTTATTCTACGTGGAAGAAGCCGATAATTGTTGCGTTTAAATGCATTGAAACGGAGTAATGATAACAAATCGTTGCTAAATCCTAGTTAAACCCCAGTTAAATTATTTATTATGTCATGATAGATATATTTATATTATTGCATTATAAAAAAGACTGGCTGCATATGTTCAGGTCGTAGAAATATGATAGCGAAGGATTATCTAACAAAAAAATTGTTCGAATACCATGAATATGTTATTTTTAGATTTGGAATTAATTGATGTAAGTTAAAATAAGTCGGAAATTTCATTTCAATATTATGATTTTAGGTTTCATTCTTTGTAAAACCTATCCACCTTTTAAAAAAAATACGCCAAAGTTTCAATAAGTATTGATAGCCTCGTATATTACAGATGCAAAAAGATATTTATGATTTTTTTAAAAAATTTAAAGACATGAATTGAAAGTTTTGGGTTTTATAAAATTTTCCGATTTGAAATTTTATTCAGAGAAATATAAAAGGAAAGGTAAAATATTAGAGATATAATATCACTATTCTTTCTTTTGTTTCAGATATTTACCAAGTTATTTGGAATGGACTTTATTTAATATTTTGTCGTTTTTAATGTATTGGTTTGGAAGAAATATATGTTTTTTAAAAGATTCTCTGCTAAATCTTTACATTTGAGAAATGTAAGCAATTCCTCATTTAATCAAATATTAATCGGAGAGAACTAATATTAAAAGTTGAGAATAAACATAAAAAAAGACATTGAATTTCACATTTATTAACATCTATCACCTTTTCTATTAAAATCATTGAACAGCCCGAAATATTCGCCTTTAAAGACTACAGACCCTTCGCTTATAAGGGAAATACACCCCTTCCCAAGTTCCTTTTTATCTAATTTACCTAACAACTCAGCAAATTTCATTATTATCATCTCCTCAATTTCATTAAATTTCTTTTTTGAAGATTTTAAGAAATTGTATAAATTGATAATCTTTGTTTCCTTCGTCCCTTCTGTCTTAAAACCAAAAACATCCTCTATCGCATTTATACATTCATCGAAACAATAATGCTTTAATGTGTTCTTTACAAAAATATATCTTAAAAATAGGTTCTGTGGAACTAAATTAATGGCCTTTTTCAAATAATAAGTGCCATTTTCACTGTGTTGTGTATTAAAATGACAAATCCCTAAACCTACTAAAGCTTTATAATTCTCTGGCTCTATGTACAATCCAAGATTAAAGAATCCTTTTGCTACTTCCATTTCCTGTTTTTGAATGTATTCATGTCCAATAAGATTCAATGTATAAGGATTCAAATTCAAGTTTAAACTCTTTTTTAAACAACTAAGTGATTTCTTATGATCGTTAATTAAAGAGTAATAATTCCCTAAAACTGCCCAGGTAATTGAATTGTTTAAGAACCCTTTTAGTAATTTTCTAGAAAGTGCGGCAAGTTTCTCTTTTTCTTTCTTTTTATATAAAATTGAAGAGTAAATGTCCAAGCTAGAACAAAATGCTCCTTCCTTCTTTATTAAATACTCAAACACTGATTCACATTCATCGTCTGCTCCAATATCATGTAAATAAATTGCATACTCCTTTAAGAAATAAGATCCGAAACCAGGGGTCATAGATTTATATTTTTCATAATTTCCTTCAAAATCTGACAAGTCTTTGTAAAATTGTTTAATATTCTTTAAACCACTCTCTGCTTTTTCTTTATCATCCTCAGAATACATCAAATTCTTAATATTTAAATAGTCTAACGCGTCACTTTCATAACAGTTTGTAACATTTGTGCTACTTTGATTGTCATAGACACATTTATTTTCCAAATTCTTTGGGTTGCTTAAATAATTTTCTTTCAATTCTAAATTACAATATGGGATATCGATATTTCTATCCAATTCTAATTGTACAAAAGAGTCAAACTCTGTACCTGAAAACTTTACGGGATCTATATTAGGAAACAATATCTTTTCTTCTTGTTTATTTGCTTCTATTTTCTTGTTGTAAATTTTAAAAAATGAGTGTCTTAATAAAAAGTTTAAATTAAAAGCCTTTTGATAATTCTTAAACGCTTTCTTTGAATCAAATATGTCTCTACACACATCTCCTGCCAATTCATATATAACATCCGTTCTTTTTTCCAATATAAGTTCATTTAACTTTGTATTAAATTCTTTTTCTTCTCCTATCTTGTTTTCTAAAATTCTATTTAATGCATTTAATGCTCTAGAATTTTCATTTAATTTTTTATAAGCTAAAGCCTCGTAAAAAGAAGATGTGTAAGTGTATGATAAATGTTGTAAAGATCTTGAATAATTTCCACTTTCATGTTCTAATATTTGTAAAATTATATTATATTTTTTATTATTTGTTTGTAATGAGGATGTTACAAATTTTGCATTGGAAAATGATTTATGTTTGTATAAATGGTAAATTTCTTCTTCTAAGTTGATCATGGGTCTAATTGTTTATTTTTTCTTTAAAAAATACTTTTATTTTTTTTTATAAAAAAAAATATTTTCTATTCCTTTTAAATTTTTATAAAGAAATAAATTATAGCCAATTAAACAAGACTTTTTTTTAAAATTATATGAACGTGTTATGATATAATTAAATAATTAAGGGATGGTTAATGTTCTTTACTGTCGTGTATTTAATAATAATTATTTATTCTAAACATTTTTTAATGATTATTTTCATTAAAATTATATATTTTCTACTTTTAAAATTTCCTAATCTTGTAAAGTTTCTTATTCTTTATATAACAGGGTATGTAAAGGTTAATTGGAGGTGTCTAGAAGAATCAAACCCCTTTTTATTGGTATTTCTAAAGATATTTTATCTTGATATGAAAAGTTCAGCTGGATGTATCTAAAAGAATTCATATTATTTTTAATTATCATTTCCAAAATATTTACAGCTGAAAAAATAAAATCATAAATTTTAAGATAAATTGTTAACCCTCAAAATGGACTAAAGGCCGCAAATTTTACAGGCTGAATATGATATTTTGTCGACAATCAAACCAAATACCATATATATTATAAAACATATGTCTTTGGGTGTGATGTTTAAGGTTACTCCAATATAAAGCTTCTTAAATATAAAACTGAAACCGCAATTGATGATTTTAGGAGTGATTTTTTATCCTGAATAATATCCATAAATGTAGAAATGAAACGGTTTTCCAATTTATTTGAGAAAATATTGTGCTTGAGACAGATTGTACTGAAGAAAAAATTGTTGTAGTATAATTATCCGAACAAAGCTCAGCCCATATTCTTACAACAATAAATAATTACCTGGAAAAGTTGATTACATTTACAAAATAAAAAAATGTTTCATGAAACATCCCGTCTGATGAAAGATTGTACTTAAGAAGCAAGTCTGGCTTGTGGATCTAAACATTGTTTTATTATTTTGTAACGAACATGTCTTTTCTAACCATCGAATTAAAACAATTTGCTAAAAATCACAGTAAAATCTTAATTCTAATGTAAAAAAATTATAATCATGAATCTAAAAATGACAATATCACTATAAATTCCTATTTTTTTTATTTATTAACATCCTACAAAACCAATCTTTGTTATCTGAATAAAAATAGGAAAGTTAAGACGGGTGTATTAAATATTTGGTTGAACCACCTGATTGGGGGGGAAATATATAAAAATTTGATTAATTAATATTATACCCATTAAAAATGATAAAACTATTTGAATTAATAAGCAGAACAGCAACAGAAACTGATTCGTTTAATTTGGCGATTCAATTGGGGCTAATAAAGGTCGAACCACGTGTTTGTATATGTGGTGGTTTTTTAAAAATAGAAAAAGGCAAGATTCGTCACGGCATAGACGGTAGGTTTCGCTGCAATAACAGAGTATGCAGAATGACCCAATCGATATTTACAAATACAATTTTTGACTATACAAAGTTAAAAATATCGACAGTATTACGGATTGTATATTTGCATTGTTTAGATGTAAAGGTAACGGATATTACGAATGAATGTGATGTCGAAGAAAAGGCAGTATATAGAATACTGAACATATACTACAACTTAGTTGATACTACCGAGTCTTCTGTATGGTTCGGAACAATAGGAGGAGAGGACGAAGTAGCCGAAGCCGACGAAACCCATATTTGTTCTAGGAGAGACGATAGGGGTAGAATTTTAGCAGGTGAGCGATATTGGGCTATAGGGGTAATCAGCCGAACAACAAAAATGATTGCAGTTAATGTAGTGCGAACTCGCAGCAGGGATATTTGCGAAAACTTTTTATTACATAACGTAGAACTAGGGACTCACATAATGACAGATAAGTGGCGTGGATATACGAATTTAGAAGCTAACGGCTTCCAGCACAATTCCGTAAATCATAGTCTTCATTTTGTAGATCCCATTAATAGATCAATACATACACAAAATATTGAGAGGCTATGGAAATCATTGAAGAAAAAATATGTTAACAGTAATAACTTTGAAACCTTATCAAGGTATGTTAAGAGGTTCGTCTTTGACCATAATATGAATTTGAAAAATGCATCGACTAAATTTACTTTATATTCCCGAATAAATGGTTTACTTTAACTTTTTTCAGGTCAGTGATTTTTTTGTTTAAGAAATAAATAAAAAATTAAATAAAAAAATTAAATAAAAAAATTAAATAAAAAAATTAATTAAAAAAATTAAATAAAAAAATTAATTAAATCCCCCCCAATCAGGCGGTATTACCAAATATTTATGTGTGATTGAATATTTACAAGATTCTAAAACCAACAATGTTATACACAAATCAAAATAATCATATGATTCTCTTTTTTGTAAAGCCATAAAAAATAATTTATTGAGATGTCTGAGATTCTTTATCAAAATACAAAAATGTGGATGCTGTTCTTGAGTAACTCAGGTTGGCTGATATATTAGCTATTAATGCTTCCTACTGAGATAAAATTATATATTAAGTTAAAGTAAATACATTTAAAAAATAAAACAACAAATAATTGTGCAACCAATAAAATATTTTATTGTTTGTACAATTATTTATTTATGTTATCTCTTAATACAACCACCTTTTATTCAAGTTTTAGAATACATTAAAAGAGCAATCGCCAATTTTATATTTGTAATGAGGCTGTATCTGTGAACCAGCCTACCCTACATTATTAATGTCAATATTATAGAAAAAATTCAAGAGTACATTTTTGAGATCACCTTCATAAAATATTTATATTAAAAAAGGTGAGGTTTCTATTACAATTAATAAAATGTAAATTCAGATTTGTTCTATTCATCTGACAGGTAAATTAAAGTATAATCTAATTATATTCAAATTTATTATAAAGATTTAAGACAGAAATACAATTTCAATTTAAAATGAAATATCTAATTTCGAATACAATTTTTAATTTAAAATGAAATATCTAATTTTTATTAACAATTTTAAAAGAATTAAAATTCAATTTTTAAAAAATCGACATTATCTGAGATTCGAACATTTTGATTAATAAATCCCCACTTAACATCCAAACCTCCATTTTCCGATCTCTTGAACAAATCCATTTTATCAAAATTATTATTTTCTATCTGTAAACACCTTGGAATATTCCATGCCGCAAATTCATTTAATTCATCTTCACCAAACAAGTTCTTAATTATTTTATAATACCCTGCATCAATCTTATTTAAGAAAACCTTCTCCGGTATTTTTTCAGAGATACAAGCTAATTTTGAGAAGGCATTTAAATTCTGCTCTTGTACTTTTAAGAACGAAATTTCGTTTCCGAATTGTCTATACTCTTGATTCCAAGAAGGTACTAAAGTTACTGTCACTCTTTGATTGTTATACAACACTCGTAGGTTATCACTTTTCAGTTTACTTAAATATTCTTTTGGTTCTTCTGGAAAAAAACCTTTCAAACTTTTCTTATAAACTTCTTCAAAAACCGTTAACAAATCTTGATACTCAATTGTTACTTTAACAGGAAACATATTAACTAACAACAATTCAATATTATAATTAAAATCTGATGAACCAATATGACTGTAATGTAATCTTTGTCTTTTTTCTAAGATTGATAAGGAGTCAAAATCTTTTCTTTTTATATAAACAACATTAAATCTTTTTATTTCTAAAATGTCGTCACAACATTCAATAAATTTTAAAAGTGAACCGTGTCTTTCATGTTTGTGTTTACAATCTGCAGTCTTAAAATCAAAACCTGAACCGTAAACATCCGTCATTGCATTATTTAATGAAGAAATAGGGCAGATTATTCCTTGTTGGAATGAATTGATTAATGTTTCTCTTGTTTGGTCATAGTTTAATTTTAACATTTTTCTTTGAGGGATTGCTACTTTCATGGGAGAGGATTCATTTTTACTTGAATCAGGTTTAAAAACTTTATTGGTTCTTACAACAGAAGTTACATTAATTTCTGATGACTCGTCACTCAAATCATGCGTCTCTTTTTTCTTATTTGAATCAAAAAGTATTCTTTGTCCTAAAGTTTTATCATATACTTTTTCTTCTGATATTAAACTAAAGCCAATGTTCTTGTTTTCTAAAACAATTAAAGCTTTCATTTGGTGGATTGCCTCTAAAAAATTATTAATTGACATTTTTGTTTTATATTTTGTTCTATATTCTTGGTAAAGATCAACCAAGTAATAAAACATGGTTTTCTTATTGTTATATATTACCGGGGTTGTACTGACCATTAGTTCAGATAAAATCATCTCAATTCTAGAAAATTCATCATTCATGCTGGGACTCTTTTTATTTTTTTATTTAAATTCAAATATGAATAATAATTCTTTGAATTTAAATATGTTCGAGTGCTGTTTATAAAAGAAAAATTTTATTATTTAGAATTAAATAAATATGTTCGAGTACTGTTTATAAAATAAATTAAAAAACTATGATTGATCTGTATATTTAATTGAAACACCTACATTGAATATTGGAACTGTTGTCTACAATCCTCTGTTGTATGAGATAGACCCTCAAACGCATTTTTCTAAAAAATAAATATATTTAATGGAAAAGAAACTAAACTAACATCAATTGAATGGTAAAAAATGCTACATTTCGACAAAAACTACAAATATAATGTTCATGTTTGCCAGTTTATTTTAAATTGTTTAAAGCCACTGAAAATTTTAAATGAAAAGAATCAACGAATAGATCTATTTCTGACAGACGAAATATTACTAAAAATGATCCAAGAATTAAAAAAATATAATACTCGACTAAACCAAATCAGTAACATAAGAAATCACAATGAATTTGAGAACCTTAGAATGAAATTTGAAGGGGAGTGTAAAAATAATTAAACCTTTACTGAATAGTTAATGGATTAAAAAGTCACCAGCTATTTCAAAAAAAAAACTCTTTGTTTCAATTCTTCTATTCTAATTTAAGTTCATTGTTAAATGAATTGATGCCTTGAGAACTAACCCCGGGATTAAAAAAATTCATTTTTATGACAAACAGTATTATGTTTATAATTAAAGCTTGAGATGGAGTTCATTCGAAAGGATTGATTCATAACTATTGATATTAGAGTCGAAACATTTTATTTGGTGACCCTTTTTTGTTAAACTGTTATCAGTTCTATCTTTAGATCAAGTGCCACGGTGATTTTTACAAGTGTGAATTAACGTCGTTTCGTCTATTAACCCTCGGATTACCCAATTTATCTTCGAGAAATACGTCCCTGGAATCAAAGTATGCTCTTTTGTCTAAGTTAGATGTTATAACGTGGTTGCCAGTTATAATACGAGTGCTATTCTTTTGAACAAACAACGGTAACATTTATAATTAATCCAATGTTAAAACAAGTTAAATCTTTTGAGGACTTAGCTAACCATTAATTACAATATATTTCATTTTGGTAGAAATGAAGCTCCTTCCTCAATGTTGTATTTTCTTTTACAGTTCGTCTATGTGCAATATGCTCAATCATTATTAAATCTTATTTTTTTTGAGACAAATCTGCATTTATTTCATATTTGTAGCTATTCATTTAATTATTTCAACTGTCGTGATAAATAACGTACCCGTACAATAACGTACCGGGTTTGAATCCTCCTCGTGCTATTTTTTTTATTCAAAGAAAATTTTGAGCCCAACCGAAAAGAATTGAAATACAAACAGCGGAAGAGTACGAAAATATCGTTTTTATCTGTCGACGAGCTCCACTCCAATATTAATGACCAGTTCTGAAAAAAAGAAATCGAAAAGGAAGGTTAAACAACAGGATCTTTGTTCGAAGAGAAAATTTTGAGCTCTTGGAGTTTTTACCTGATTTTTACCAGGAAAGAAAAACAGCAATTATCAATGAGTTACACATGAGATCTCATAGAGTTTTAAATAGCCTCTTTCGAGAGTTGAACGAAAAATATTATAATATAAAAAAAGATGAAGTGTCGGCAGTACTTTTACAATCTCATATCTGTTCGCAGAGAACGGTTGAAATTACGATCAACCAACAAGGCCAATTATAATTTTGCAAAGACTTCAAGTTGATATAACATATATGCAGAATATGAAGCTAGCAACAATGGATTTAAATACATTTTAAACATAATTGATCGCAATTCTAAATTTGCATGATCTTATCCATGTCTGACTAAACTGCAAACAAGTTTATCTCCATTTAGAAGATCTATTTTTAAAATGTTTTGTTCCAAAAGAATTACACTCAGATAATGGCACCGAATTCCGTAACAACAAAATTTCATTTCTATGCCATAAATTTAAAATACTTCAAATATTTGGTAGGTCATATTAGCCAGGGCGTCGTTGAGCGTTTAAATTTTACTATAAAGAAAATGCTATTATCTGTTATGTCAAGTGAAAGAACTTTAACATGGATCAATTTATTAAAAACTATTGTATATGAATATAATATTAAATACAACAGAGCAATAAATAAATCACCGGTTAAAGAGTTGGTTGGGTATAGCGGTTTTAATGTTGATTCTAATTTTTTAATTGCTAGTTATACTCCAGAATTTGGTTTACTTACAGAAGCTGAATTAGATGAAATCGAAAGGTTAAGAAGAGAGTATTATTTAGAAATAATACAAACTAACAGGAGAGTGGTTGTAAGGCGTAGTTTTGGGCTGCCTGAAGTTTCAGAGAATAATGAAGAAGTATAAAATAAAAATTAGTTTTAAATGTGTTTAAAACAGTTTTTTTATTTAGTTTAAAATGTCTTTAAAAATTTTTTTATTATGTTTCACTTTCAAATTTTTTAAATTTCCTTTGAATAAAAAAAATGGCACGAGAAGGATTAGAGCCCGGTACGTTATTTACCAAAACAATTTAATTATTTCAACAACTTCATTTTCTTCCAATTTTTTGAAATGCTTTTTTAAAGGTACTTATTTTTTTAGCTAGTATCCGATTTATCCCAGAAATAGCCTCCTTCTTTATGTTTGTCAAATTTCGCGTCTTAGAATTTTCATGAAATGTATTGGTTCCAATTAAAAAATATTTACTACACGTTGTATTAACACATTATATGCATATTCATCGCTTACAGGTTTATGATGTAGAAATTTGGAAGACATACAGCATCATTCAATAAAACTCAAATTTTCATTAGAAGGAGGATGGTTTCACTATAATTGCATTGGGTTGAACAGCACTTCAATACCCAGGGTTCAAATCCTAATATTAACTAGTTAGGTTAGTTAATAATATTTAAATCGAGGTTAGGTTAAGTTACGGTAGTTTCTAGATTCTAACCAGTGGGTAGTTAAGTAAATTTGCTCCGTTTTTTTTATATATCTATTTTCTTTAACTTGTTTTGAAGCGTCAAAAAAACGACCTTCGCATGCGTCAACTAAAAGTACATACAATCAACCCTTTAAAATTTAATTGATAAGTTAATTGACTGAATATTTTTACACCACAAATTGTATGTTCCTTTGTCTTGATATTCCATCCTTCAAAATTTAATTGAAAGGTACATTGTGAATAATGTTTTAAGAACAGTCAAGGGAGTATGCAATCACCTTCTTAATATATATTATTCGTAAATACCAGAATATCTTTATTAGTAGCTACAACATTCTAAATTTAATTAGATCTTATTATTCCAACCAACTAAAACAGATACCAAATAAAATAATGATTTTAGTATTTTAACTTTATTATAAGGATCGTTTTACTGAAGATAGTAAAGTATATTCTCTATAGTTTCAATAAAATTATTCACAGATGAATTCTTCAAATGTTTAATAATTTTTTTCTCAAGCATATAACCACAGTTCTTTTCACAAGATGTAGGTTAATAAAATCACACATTCTAATAAACAGAATTAATATTAGTGATTTATATAAAAGAGGCACTAATTATCTGGTATCGCGATTCAGAAATTATTCTTAGGCTCTGTTTAAAACTTCCTTCATTTTTGACTTCAGCTTGAAGTCATAATGAAAGATTTCGTAGCCTGTGTACTAACTTAAATATTCGAATGCTAAGTTCTTTTTTTATAACACATAGATATGATTCGACTGGTCCAACTCATACTATGAGTTGTTATATGAGAATATGGTATCAATATGGTATGTTATTTACACAAGAAGGCCAGGAATATCTTCATATGTAAAGTGAATATTTTATAATGATTTTTTCCGACGACTTTTACGTTTAAATTCGAGCGTTAGTTCAATAATCCCGGGATCGCTTACTTTATTACCCTTACAATATATAACCAAAGGTATAAAGTGTGCTAACCTCAGCCCTATATTCTAAATTCTTTGTTCAAGAAAATATTTTTCAATCAAAAAATGAGTTTTTCTAATTGTAACATGAAATTAAATAATCAAATATAATCATCAACGATTACCAAATCATAAAATATCCCTTTAGCTTATAAAAAATAAAATTCTTGTCTCTACGCCATAATTACATACAAACAATTTTAGACGATAACACAGAGTAAAATTATAAGACTTTACATTATTAAAAATATTTTGAATTAATTCTGTTATTTTTTTATAAATATTAAAAATTAATCAAATTTATGCAAAAAAAGAAAACCAATTTCTACTCAACAGAAAGAAAAGAGAGAAGGAGAATTATGATGCTAAAGAGCAGACCTATCCAAGACAACAAAGGTAGAATACTTGTACACGCAGAATTCCAAAACCCCAAAGCCAGACCCGGTACAATACATGCCGATAGGAAATGGTTCAAAGAAACTAGAAGCATTACAAAGGAAGAAATAGACAAACTGGCAGAACAGAAACCAACAAACAATCCTTTTGAAATCCTTTTACAAAAAAATCAACTCCCCTTTTCTTTATTAGAAGATCAACCTGTTAAGAAGAAGTTAAAAATCAATTTCCAAGAAGTTTATGGTAAGAAAACACAAAAAAAGAAAGTAAATTTACTGACACTGCGTTTAAAAGAAGAAATTAAGAGCCAAGAAAAGAAAATAATACCAGAAGAAGATAAAATGTTTGATAAAACAGTAAAAAGAGGAATGAGTAAAAGGATATGGAATGAATTATACAAAGTAATAGATTGTAGTGACGTAATAATCCATGTGCTAGATGCAAGAGACCCCGTTAACACTAATTGTAGTGTGATAGAAAAGTATACAACAGAAAGAAATAAAAAGTTAATCTTTTTATTAAACAAAGTAGATTTAGTGCCATTTGAAGTCACCAACAAGTGGGTTAGTATTATTAGCAAGAAACACCCCTGTCTTTTATTTCATGCCAATTCATTGACGCACAATTATGGGAAAACTAATTTATTTTCCCTGTTAAAGCAATTTAAGAAATTATTAGGTAAAAAGGAATTAAATGTAGGATTCGTGGGGTACCCGAATGTTGGTAAGAGTAGTGTAATCAACGCCTTAAAGAATAAGAGTGTCTGTAATGTTGCACCAGTACCTGGTGAGACAAAGTGTTATAAATACATTTTATTAACAAGCAATATATCTTTAATAGACTGTCCAGGAATTGTACCTATCACCTCAACAGAACAATGTGTTTTAAAGGGTGCTATAAGAATAGAAAATGTTAAAGAACCAGAAACTTACTTTGCCATAATTTTTAAGAATCACAAATTGGCTTTAGAGAAAGTTTATGGAATTAAATCTGAGAATTCCGAAGAATTCTTAGAAATATACTCTAAAAAATATGGGAAATTATTAAAGGGTGGGGTTTTGAATATTGAATTATCTGCTAAAAATATTCTAAATGATTTTATAAGAGGAAAGATTCCTTATTTTGTTGAACCAGAAAATGAAACATTTTTTATTTATCATTAAATAATTATAACAGTAATTAATAAATAATTAAATAATTATAATTGAATAATTAATAAATAATAATAATTAATAATTAAATTTCTCCAATGTCAAAAAAAAGAGTAATTCAATCAATTTGTAGAAAAAGACGTGGCAAAAACACAAGGATAACAATACCATTTAATTTAATGTGCACCGGTTGTCACTACACTCTACCCAGCAGCAAGAAAGTATATGTAAATAGATTATTATCAAATGAGACATATCTGGGTGTAGAAATATATATTTTTGAGTTCCTATGTCCGAATTGTAGAATAAATATTCAAATTAAAACAGATCCACAAGAAGAAAATTATAAACCGGAAAGTAATTGTAAAAAGGTTGAAGGATTAAATATACAACTTGAAGAGGTTGTTAAATTGGATACAAATATTAAAGTTGATATAACAACTTTAAAAGAAAGAGTTTTAAAGAAGTTTGAAAATAATAAATGAATAAATATATTTATAATAATAAATATATAGTATAATAATATTAATATTAGTATAAATATAATATAATAGTATAATAAATGAATAAATATATAATATAATAGTATAATAATATTAGTATAATAAATATAATAGTATTAGTATAATAAATAAATAAACATTTTTTTCAAGGATTTTATTATAAATCTTCTTTTTCATCAATTACACTTTCTTCATAATCATCCTCACCCAATTCAGATATCTCCTCCTTTACTTCTTCTTTCAATACTTCTTCTTTAGGAACCTTGTCAGTCAAATCCACCTTAAAGTGACCATTCTTAATAAATTCCACAATATTCTTCAAGGATCTTTCGTTGTTTTCGAAGTAAATTACTTCATTTGTTTCTCCTTTGATTAAACAGATCGTAGGGAACCCCTTTACAATATATTCGTTTAACGGTTCATTCTCTGACATGTCATAAGCACCTATCATAACATTTCTTTCATTCTCAAATAGTTTTCCTAATTCATTTAAGACAGGCTTCAATGTTTTACAGAAACCACACCAATTGGTTTCAAATACAACCAATTTATCTTTAGTGACATCTTTGAGATATTTATCCTTGTTGTTAAAAACTATCTTTTTAAGAGGTAATTTCTCGTCTTCTGGTGTCTCTTCTTGGCTCATAAGATACTCTTTAACTTTATTGTCTTTGAAATCTAAGACGTAGTCTCTTAAATTGCTTGGAGTAATCTTTTTAACAGAGAACTTTTTATTCTCATGAACAATGATTGCAGCTGGTAAGTCCTGTTCACTTAATCCAAATGCTTTAATGTTTGTACTGTTTTCATTATAAACCATTAAACAGAATTGTATTTCATTCTTAAATTCCTTTGTCAGAGCTAAAAATTCACTTTGAGTCTCAGAAAACTTTTCTTTCTTAGTTAAAATATAAAAAGTTACCATCTCAGTATTTTCGTACAAGTGAACACTCTCATTTGTAATCAACCCAAACAGAGGCTTGATAACAGAAAGTAATACTTTTGAGTATTCATCCTTCACAGTTAATTGATAAGTAACTCTGTCATTAGAATTATAACCATAAATTCCTGGGAATGGGGTATTTAATTTCTTCGCCAAATTCATATCTGTCGATAAAAATAATTTAATATCCTTGTTAAGGTTATTAATTTTACTAATGTTTTCTTTATCAACAAATAAAATACCAAATGATGTTCTACCTTCTTTTAAGTTCTCTTCTTCAGTTAATTTTTCAATTCTTTGAAAGATTTCATAATTTTCTTCATCAAAAATTGGTGCTGAATAAGAATTTAGTAATTGAGAAGTAAAAGCAATTTGTTCGATTTCATCTTGTTCAAATTCAAATTCTCTTCCATCATTCTCTACTGAGACAGTAGTAACATCCTCTGTATGAAAGACGGCTTCCTTTATTCTTTCTTTCAATCCTTCAATACTATTCTGTGATCCATTTATTGTAGTCAATGCTTTGCATAAAATGAAAGATACATTTATTAATAAGTGCATTAAGGGTTAATTTAAAAAGAATTTATATATTTTAAAATAATTAATTATTCATTTTTAAAGACTCAATTAACATTTATGTCTTAATTAAAAGGAAACATGCCTTTTTTTAATTCATTTAATCAGATTATAATTCAATATCAGTCACTTAAAATAATCCAGTCACTTAAAATCATCCAGTAACTTAAAATAATTCAGTAACTTAAAATAAAAATCAAATTATTTATTTTTCTTCAAAATGTGTTTATTTTGTTTCAAACTTCAAATTTAAAACACAAACAAACAAAGAGTCATGGTCATATATAACGGATACGTGAAAGATAAAATACATTATTTCGATGATCTATCCTTATTAACCAAAAAGGAAGAAACAATCCAAAACAAACCATCTAGATTTACTAAGATCAGAGATAAATGTTTGGAATATAATGCAAATATTTTACAAAGGAATTTACATGACGTTCCAGAAAATAGAATTAAATACTTAACACAATATAAATATGTCCTGTTAGTGGAACAATTGAAAGAAACTTTAAAGGGGATGGCTTCTGATGAATGTATTAAAGTAAAAGATTTGAAAGAGAGGTTTAATATTCATCCATCTAATATGAAAAGTGATGTTTTTAAAGATGATTATAATAGAATCATGAAACTTTATTGGTTTCTTTGAATAAATAAATTATTTATCCATTCTCGTTGTACTAGAACAACAATAAATGGTTTTATAAACAAAATGTTGTGACCTAGAATCTTAAAATATTCTGTCAGAGAAAATATTTTTTAGTGAAAATATTTTTTCAGAGAAAAATTTTTAAAGCTCATATCTAGAAATGTTTAATTAAAGGAATGTTGAAACTTGATGCATCAACTGTAATACCTCATTACAAAATCTGTGTAGTGGTTGTAATTAAGACAACAAACATCGTTATGGGGGATCCTGAAACCTTAAAAATACTTTTTAATCACTTCACTATTTTCATTAAAATTTTAAAGTACTTTACATTCTTTTTGTAAATAAAATCGAGAATGTTGTCGATCTTCTTTTATGTTTTTAAGAACAAATTTTTAAAACTTAAACTCTTGAGATTAACAAATGGTTTCTGTAAAACTCTTGAAATTAATAAATGGTTTCGGTTGTCGTTTTTTAATAATTGATAATCTTTATTTTTATTGTTTATCAAACAATCCATCGGTAGCTGTCATCAACCGTGGATTTTTGGCACAGTCAAATGCAAAACTCCTTTAATTCTCAATGACATCATACTCCTTCTATATAATATTGTTGAAGCAGAATTTCGCTTTTTTGATCTTCAATGACTACTTCCATTGATTGTTATTTTTATATCGTCCTTAATTCCCATTTTCTAACTGTGAACAAATAATTAATTTGTAAAATAAAAGCTAGATTTCTCATTCCATGATTGTTTATTGGTTGTTATTCCATTCACTCATCGCGAAAACCCCTACAACATATTCATTAGTAAATATAAATTTTTAAAATCTAACAACCACTTCATTATTGAATATGATCTGTGGATGTGTTAATTCACACAACTACATTTTGTAACCCCCCTCCAAATAGAAGCCAAAATAACAATCTAATAAACCGAATAATTGTTAAAGCAACCGACGTCACAACCAAATTAATTATAAACGGATCAATCTGATTATCAATTGTCGTATAGTCAATAAAATATCAACGAATGTTGTATTTGAAACTTTTGTTTTTATACTACGGGTGTCTATCCGCCATGTTTTCTCCATTTTTCATAAAAGCCAGGAACTATTTGAGAAGGCTAGTGGATTTAATCTTGTTTATATAAAATTCTTTTCAAATTTGATTCAAAGGTTTACTATTCAGAAAAAAACGATATGATCGTCTATTCTATTGGAATGAGTAAATTTAAACACCAGCAGAGTAGTCTAGAATTATAAAAGTATTGAGAGTTATCCATTTTTTAAGGACGATCAGAAATAGTGTGCACTCAATATTGGATCAAGAACAATTATCTTCATTCATTAAACGCTCAAACTTTTGTATTTTTTATTTCTAACACTAAATTCAAGATACAAAGATCAATAGGACAGTAAAAACATTGATTCAAGCCATTTCGCAAATACAAGGATAGTCATTCGGATAATAAAAGTCACAAGGAAAAAAGGGTTATGAAATAGATTTAATAAAAAAACACCGTTATAGCCAACTAGGTGAATAATTGGTCGATCCACAGTGAAAAGGAATACAAGATAAAGTTTCAACAAGTGTTCATGGTATTGCAAATCTGTCGATCACACAAGGAATATTTTTCTCCTAAAAAATCCACGTTGTTTTAGTTTAACAATATAATGTGATTGATTAAAATATCAATTCTGGTGATTAAAATATCAATTCTGATTGAATGTACAGGAGAAACTTCAACTTTACACATCAACCTCCTAAATATGATTGATAATAAAAGGAATTTTAACAGAAAAGTTTTTGATTTAATGTGTTTTTATTTAACAATAAGAAAATATTTTCGTACAAACATTTTCGTACAAACATTTTTTTACCTACGTTGAAATTTTTTTACTTTAAAGAAAGATTAGTGAATAAAAATCATTACACGTTCTTAATTAAACATTCTCATAATGAATGTAACACCTTCAAATTAAACCATCAGTAATCGGTTTAATACCAACAAGAATCTCCAATTCCTTTTTAAAGTTCTCTTCTTCCGTGGTAATAAAAGAGATAACATTAACATTCCGTTTAATTTTATTCAAATAACTCTTTATATTTATCGGTAGATCAAAATAAATCAAACATTCCGATCTTTCATTTTCTTCAAAGAAAATGTTTTTATTCTTCGGTACTTTCAATTTCTCTTTTAAATTCCCCAGGATCAATGGACTAGAACAAGAAATTGTGATGCTCGTACAACTTAAATCATTAACCAACTGAGAAAGACAAATGAATTTAAACCTGTTTTCTACTTTTGTGTACCAATGACAAGTATTCTCTGAATCTTCATTGTTCAGATCTAAAAATTTGTAATTCTCTATTTTCTTTTCACACCACTCCTTTAAACAAACAGGGATTCTATCACTAAAGAGTATTAAAGTCTTTTCTACGTCCTTAAAATAATCTAATATCTCTGTTAACACATTATTCTCTTCAACTCTTATCAGATTAATTAATTCGTCTAAGACCAAATAAAAGTTGTTAAAATTATTAAACACGTCTCTTCTAATAAAATCTAAAAATCTACCTGGTGTGATAATTAAAACATTTACGTTGTAAATGTTTTTAATATCTTCTCTAATATTTGTTCCTTTATGTGACGCAAGCATAGATACTTCTCCTAGGAATAAATTATCCATTGAATCGTTCTTAGACAACAGAATCGATTTAAAATAATTAAACTTATTAATAATGGAATATTTCGATGGAAGAATTATTATTCCTTTTAATTTATTGGTTGATTTATAATTCTTTATGCAGTTAAAATAAATTAATGAATCGGTTAAAGAATTTTTTGTTTTCACTGATACATTCTCTTTACTTTCTAAAAATTTAATTATTATTTCTGTTAAATTGCTTTTTAAATGTTTTTCTGTTAAATTGTTGGGTTGTACAATATTTATGTCTAATTTTTCAAAAGATTTTGTTACTTCTTTGTCTATACTCCTTTTATTTTGTTCCTTTTTTAATTCGAAGGAGTATTGTGGTTTGTTTGTGTGTTTTTTGTTTTGTTTCGCGGCATCAATCCATTCATTTTCAGACGAAGACATTTTATGGGTTTGTTTTCTTTAGTTAAAAATATTTATATTGTAAAAAATTGAGATTGGAACTTCTATCATTTTAATCACTTTTATTCATTTATAATAAAAGTGATTAGTGTTACTTATTCATTTATTATAAATGAATTATAATAAATGAATTATAATAAATGAATTATAATAAAATAATAAATGAATTATAATAAAATAATAAATGAATTATAATAAATGAATTATAATAAAATAATAAATGAATTATAATAAAACAGTAATAAAAAATAAATTTTAAATAATAAAAGAGTAAAAAAATAATAATTAAATAATTAAAAATGACAATGAATATATTCGAGTTTCTAGATCACATGCTAGAGAAACTACACGATTATCCACACAAAGCACATCACTACAACAAAACAATACTAGCATCAATAAAGAAATCCAAATCCAAATATAGAAACTCTTTAAAAAAGTATTTAAAAAGTAATACAAAAAATAAAGTACAGAAATATACAAAAAAATTGGCTGACCTCTTAGATAAAAAAATCCAAATTACAAAAATTATGATTGAACAAACTGAAAATGTATTAAATGAATTTAAAACCATTGTTATAGAAAAAGAGTTACCTATAAGTTTAGAACTACCTCCTCTTTCAAATAATCCGAATATTATTAAAACTGGGAAAGGGGGTGGAATGTATTGTGAATGTAAGAAAGGTTCTTATGGTGATATGATACAATGTGATTCTGTTAAATGTAAAATCAAATGGTTTCATTTTAAGTGTGTTGGAATAACAACGTCCCCTAAAGGTAATTGGTATTGTACAGAATGTAAAAAGGATTGGAGGTTAACGAGATTGGATTAAAGATTGTTTATTGGATTAAAGATTTTTATTTGGATTAAAGACATTTTGTTGTGAATAAAAAAAGATTTCATGTTAAAAAATTTCATGAGTAGAAAAAGATTTTTTTATTACTAAAGATCTTCATGTTACTTCATGATACTTAATGATACTTCATGTTATTTCATGTTACTTAATGTTACTTCATTTTAATAAAAAAATTCAAGAGTAAATAAATTTCACGTTAAAAAAAGGCTTTAATTTTAAAGTTATGAAAATTTCTGACCGAAATTTCCCTGCTAAAAATATTTTATATTCTTGTTTTTAACAAAAACTGCCATAACTAGAAACTCTTCTAATATTAAAATCTATGGAATATTCCATAACATTATCATTGTTTGCTACGAAAACCGTGTCATTAATTTCATTAAGCGCAAGACCCGTAATATTTCTTTCACACATAGTATCATTTACGGATATTATTTGACATTTTTTAAATGTCCTTGTATCAACTACAACAAAATTGGACGTATGTTCTGTCCATATCAATACATCAGCCAGGTTCTTTCTGGTGAATTGCAAATTTCTTATTGCGCCACCATTTTGTGAGAATTGGTGGCTTTTTAAAACCTTTATCTTGTTATCACATCTGTTGTCCCAAACACACGTATAACCATCTTGTGTTCCAACGGCAAAAAGCGTGTTTGCTGCGTTCCATGATATCCCAAACCCTCCATCTTCCACACAATAAACCGTTCTCAAATAATTGAGATTATTCCCACTTACAGAAAAGATTAAAACATCTTTTGTATCCCCACAAGCCACTAAATAATCATTGTTAATTGTTATATCACAGTTATTCAACTGTGAATTATGTGTGTAGACCGACAAAACAGAATTATTTATTAGATCAACTTTGGTTAACGTCTTTTCATTTGAACAAATATATAAATAATTATCTTTTATTTTCACGGAATTCACTATTGTTGATCCTATAACAAATTCATGTTTTGTATTTGTTAATCTATTATACACAATAGTCTCTCCTCTAGTTGTACCACATGCTATGAACCTTTCATTTATATCAAACGTTGTTGGTGGATTATAAAGGTTAGCCAATACATCTTCAATTTCCTCTGTATGAATATCTTTACTAACAATTTTATTTCCGTTCGGAAAAATTAATTTATTATTTTCATATTTTAACATATCTCTTAATTGCCAATGTCTATAATTTATTGGAATGTTATGTGTTTTAAACCCGGATTTTAAGAAACGATCTTTGGATAATGTTTTGGGGACAGACATGTTTGTAAGGAATTATTGTTTTTATGTTAAGACATATAGTTTTAAATCTGAAACAAAGGAGAAATATAATAGCTGTTTTTTACTAATAGTGACGGTAATTCGAAGAATTTGATTGGTTATTTTAAAATATCACTTTTAAAATTATTACATCTCAAAATATTGTTCGTTTTATTTATTTGTTACCAGAAAATATTCTTGTTCTTTTAATAAAAAAATTACCTTGTTTTGTTACTAGAAAATCGTCTTGTTCACGTAAACTTTATATTAGTATGTAGAAAACCTTTCCTTTTCATTTTCATTCGGTTGTACAAAATAATTCATTTGTCTTGGTCCAACATATTCGTCAATATCATTATCCCGATCCTTCTTTTCAAAAAAACTTTCAAGTTCAAACACATCAAACCTGCTTAAAAAACATAACCTTAACACACAATACAATTGCATAGATATAGAAATCAAATGCAAGAGATAGAAATAATCTAACAAGAAACTTATATAGTTCTTGAAATTCATAAAATTAAAAACCAAAACTATTGACTTATAAAATAAATCAATCAGTATACGAACAAATAGAATATAAAAAATTAATCGTAGTTCTGATACTTTATCTTCAAACACAATCCTTTTATATTGATTGGTTATGTTTTTCGAATTACATATTTTGAAAAAGTTCATAAATAATATCGAAAGAATGTAGATTATCAACAAATATTCTCCAATATTAAATACATCAATGAAATATAAAGCTAATGATGTATAATTTCTTAAAATTAAAAAGAATATTGGGTAGAACAATATTCTTGAAAAAGAAAAAATAACAATAAAAGCTTCGAATGGAAAACTAATTTCTTCATCTCCTAAATAGTTGTAAATATTTGATAGAATGAAATTTATCAACAAGGCTGAAATAAATAAAGTACTTTTATGAATAGAAGTGAATAAAACTTCTAAAAATTGTAAATTTTTCTCATAAAAATTCAAAGAACCGGCTCTATATTTTACATACCTTTGACCATACCCTAAGAACATCCCAAGTATGTTATGTACATTGAAAACAAGCAACCCTGATATTGCAAATGCGAGGATCAATTTATTGTGCTTGGTATGAAATTTCTGGTCCTGTTTTCTAAAAAGTAAGAAGGTCTGAAGACTAAGATATATGCTTTGTGAAATAGAGAACCCAAAAGATACAACATAAATAAATGGACTGAAATGAATTTGCATAACACTCTCTCACACAAAGTCTTAAAAATCCCAATGAAACATAATCGTTCCAAATAAGTTTTATCTATTGTACACAATAATTTATTATGGGGAATGATAGAAGTGAACCATTAATAAAAGAAAATATTAACCAAGAAACAATAGAAGAATATGAAAAACTATTTTATAAAACTTTGCCAAATAGATATTTAACAGTAAATGATTTGGAAAGAGAGTTTCACAATTTCTTTCCGAAAAATAACTGTCAAAACTTTTCTAAAATACTTTTCAAGGCGCTAAGCGAACACGAAAGAATTGAATTTAAAGAATTTTTAAAAGTATATCAAATAATTACAGGCAATGAAACAGAAAAAAAGAAAAAACTCATATTTAAGTTTTATGATACAAATATGAATGGATATATAACCAAAGAGGATGTGTCATATGTATTAGAATCACTCTGTCTTATGTTAGAAGGATATTTTCATCCTAATTGTAAAATTAGTGAAGTAATAGAGAATGTTTTTGAGAAACTTGAAAAAGAAAGAATATACTTTAATGACTTTAAAGAGATATATTGTATGAAGGATGAAACTATTCAAGAAATAATCGGATTTCTTTAAGTAATTACTTATAGATTATTTAATTACTTATAGATTATTATTTAATTATTATTCTCATTTAATTATTTATAGATTATTATTATTCCCATTTAAATATTTATAGATTATTCTAATTTATTTCAGAACTAAACTTACAATATGAATCCACCCAACCACTTAAAGCAGAATTCAGAATTACGTGTAATTTATTAGAATTGTCTAAAGACCGCAACAATCTCTGAATTTGTTCATAATTCAATTTATAAAGTTTACTGTCTTTCCAAAAGAAAACACCATCCATATAAAAGAATAAACAGCCTTCAACAAAAGCTATTTCTGCCTTAAAACCTTCATTTAACAAACTAATCTCTATTTTAAAGACCTCCTTTTCTAATTGGTAAAGTTTATTTCTTATTTCTTCCTGGTCAAAGCCAGGAGAAGTTAATTCATATTTACAATTCTTTATCATTTGTTGTAAATCACACTTCCTTTTTTCATTTAAACGATTTAATTCTACACCAGAATTTACGAACTGTCTAAATTTATTTGTTGTAAAACAACACTGAATCAAGAATTTCAAGTTCAACATTCTATCTTTTACGAAATTCTTTTCATTTTTTACTAAAAATTCTTTTAAAAATGAAATCCTTTCAATTTCTAAAGAATTATAAATAAAAGAATAAAAGTTTTTTATCTTTTGTTTCCAATTTTCAATATTCATTTCTTTATTATTCCAATCATATTTCTTTTGAGTTTCTATATTTTTATTATAAACTTCTGTAATTAAATTAACGGATTGTTCAATATTTTGTTTAAAAATGTATTTGCCAACTGATAAAGATTCTTCTTTTATTATTTCAAATAATTCTTTATGAATTTTATAAATTAATTCAGAATTATATTCTTTATCTAAGATTGCTTCTTTTAAATCATTTATTTTAAAATTTAAATTAAAATTATTTTTAAAATAATAAAAAAATAAATAAATATCAAAAAATAATTCTAAATCTTCAATTTCTTCTATTTTATATTCTATAAAATCTTCTTTTTCTAAAATTTTAAGTATTGATATATTTTCTATTTTCTTTTTTTTATTTTTTAAAATATCTATAAATTTTGAATTAATAAATTCGTCAGTAATATCAAAATTATTTTCTAATAATTCAATTATCTTTTTTTAATATAAATATCTGAAATAGTTGTATTTATAATTTTATTATCAAGTAATTGTGTTATCCTTTCTTTTACTTCCGTTTCTAATGGAATATTAGAATATTTATTTAAAAGATTTTTTACTTTTAATGTTAAAAAATCTGATTCATTACTGGATCTTTGTAAATTTACTGTTTCTATTGGTCTTGTTTTTTTTATTTGTTCTATTTTTGTATCAAAATTGTTTTTATGTTCTATTGTACTTTTTGCATCATTTATAAATGATGCTTGACTAAATATAGCATCCTTGGAATTATCATCTTGAAATAATTCTCCTTTAGTTTGTTTTTCTTTCTTTTTTTCGGTACTATTCTTTAAAATTCATTCACTGTAAAGTTTTTTATGCAATAATTGATTTTGTCGGAATCCAATTCTTCTTGTATTTTAATTGGAACAGAATTTTTTGTTGTAATTAAAGAAGGATGATTTACTGGAATAGGATTTTCTTGTATGAAATTTAGTTTTTTTGTAGATTCTCTTGTAATATTTTTTTTCTTAACTTGTTTATTTTCATTCTTAATTTCCTCGTCTTGATTCTTTAATTCATAAATCACATTATTTCTTAAAATTCTACCGAATGGTGTAATTTGTGTGCTATTTTCTAAATACTTTTTTATTTCACTTTGAGAAATTAACTCTTTTCTTTCAAGTTGTTCAACCTTTAATTCATAAACCTTCTTATCAGATTCTACGGAGTAAGAATCTTGATTAACAGAAACTATTTTCCCAGTTTTATCTTGTTGTTTAATTAAACATTCTTCATTTATTAAGAAGTGAGTTTTTAAATGTGTATATATTCTACTGGTCAATTCTTTTAAAGGTATTGCATTCTTGTTAAGAAATTGCTTTAAAATAAATTTTTTTAAGATGTACGATTTCACCATTTTTTTAGGGGTCCTTTTTTTTTTAAATTATATTAAAAATCATTTTTAGGGGGTCTAGATTTAACAAAATTATTACAGTAAATTTAAACATTTTAAAAGCACATTTTTACGACATCTTCAACCTATGGCATTCCTTTTTTTAAGATACCTTTAGGTGTTGCAGGATTTTTTTACCTATATTTGAAGAAATATAAACTCCTGTTTTTTTTTAAAAAAATAACTGATTAGATAAAAGTATTTCGCTTTTAATCTTCTTTAAAATTAAAAAGTATTTTATTTAAATAGATCTGAAATATTCAAACATATTCATCTTATTTATCTAATACTTGATATTATTAGTCTCAGTTTTTAAGAAATACTTTATATCAGAATGAAATAGAAGAAAATGATAAAACTTATATTAATTGAATGCTTTTGGTATATTGATATTTTTAAAAACGTTATTTACATTCAATGTTGATTGTTTTTATACCGCTTGTTAAAAAATTGACATTTTTTTATAATACCATCCCTGTTAGAATGTCATTATAATTTTTAAAGAATTAAACAAATATAGAAAAAATAAAAGCTGAAAAATATGATAACGATATTCCTTTACGTATAAAAGAAAACACACGAGAACATTAATTTTGGGATCAAATTCGAATATTGTCTCCAATGCAAATCACATTTTTCATACCAAATAATTTGCATTGAATGAATTGACTTTTCAATAAACCGTGCTTCACAAGTTGAAGTCAGGTTTCTGTTTTGAGGTAAATCGGTTACATACATTTATTTAAAATGTTGAAATGTTACGTTGGATTTTAATCTAAATAAAATTTGTAATAGAACCTTTATTTATCCAAAAACGAAAGATTATTCCAAATACTTCTTGTGTTTTTACAAAAATTCAAACAAATATATTTGCTTTTTTTAGGACTTGGGTCTGACTTTAAATTGATACTATTCCATAGTGTTAGATATTATTTCCATGAAATCTATCACTATTTTTAAATATAATCAAGAGATGGGTACTTTTTACATCCTGCCCATGTTCGAATCCCGTTTCTTCGGGGATAATTAAATCAATTAATAGTATTTATAGTTTTAAAGATTAAAACATTGCATTTCACAAATAATACCAATTTTTACGCCCCTATATACATTCCTTTGGTTTTGACCTTAATAGATCGCGTGTTTTTTCACGGATATTTTTTTAATTTCATTAAAAGTACTCAATATCGTATTGTTATGTAAGGAATATTCTTTTATTGCCGTATTTATCCAATGAGCTGAAGTTATATACTGACAAACTATATTTCGCCTAGCTGTCAGTTATAAGAATACATTTAGTTAAAATATATTTTCTTGTTAAACTATAGAAAGTTTCTGGCATTTCTTTGCTTCATAAAACATTCTCTGTCCCATATAATCTATAGACCAGCAAAGACGTTTAACAAGATGGCATTGGTCGTATTTCCGTTTGCCGAATTTAAATTCGTCAATTTAAACCCCAAGACCTCAAATTTTAATACTTTAATTTCTGATCTCCTTTCATTAATTTTTTTATACATTCTTACAGTTATTCAACAACCATGGCTAATGCTAATTTTAGTCGAGATACAAGAGACTTTAGCTACCGTAGATATAAAATATGAACAATTTCTTTCATTTTTAAAATATTGTTTTCAAAGAATGTTCCTGCACACAAAAATATAAGATTTTCTGTGGTGGTTTTTGTTATATCAGTTTTTAAAATAATCTGTTTTATTTAATCGTCACCCTTATTCGGTACAGCGTATCGGTTTTGTTATGGAGTTGAAATTATATACGAAATTTATTGTGATTTTTTCGTCGTCTAAAACCTTTTGGATTTATTTTCTAATTGGCAACATAATATATTCAATTTCTTAGATCGAATATAGAATAAAAACTTAAATTTATGTGATTAGGTTCCAGGACGTGAAGTAGTGAAATTCAACTTCAAGTGATTAACTTAATGATTAAAATATTTATCGATTTTTAAAAATTGGTTATACATCTTCAACTTTCTGTATTATAATAGAACAAAGCAGTAACTATTTATAAACTATTACATTAAGAACATTTCGTTAGCATTTTGTAACAACTACAACAAATATTTTTCTTTCATCTAAAGCCTCTGTCATTCGAAAATCCCGCCCCATCCTATGTATTCCATGACTTTTAAGTTCTCCAATATTGTATTAATAATATTGAACATATTATTACCTTCCTTTTTTTGTGTGATTTATTTCATACCATAAAAAAAATTTTTTTAAAATCTATGAGATTCCAAGAATAAAAAAATTAAAACTAAAATATTTAAAATTTCAAATGAAGAAGATAAACGAACCTAATATTCTACGATAACTTTTTATAACAATGTAAATATTTGTTTTTAAAACTCTAAACAGAAGTAAACTTTAGGCAATGACGGAAAAATACAAACTATTGAGATCGTACATATTGTTCCTCTCCAATAAACTCTATTGCCGAATTCAAAAAATCTAAATATAGATACCACGATAAAGCTTGTTGAATTCCTTGACTAGTTTGAACGGAAATGTAATAGTGGGAATAAAAAAATATTTGTGATTTTTCATTAAAAAAGATTTTTAGATATACGGATTGGTTGAAGTATATAAACGTGCACAGGGTCCGAATTCCATAACTGAGTTTTTCGTTTTGTGTAAAATATCATAAACGATAAAACCTAAATTCTTCCAAAAAGGACAAAGTCGGCTACGATATTAACCGATGAAATTATCATAATAAACTATTTAATAAAGAAACAGGTTAAAAAGACCTACAATATTTAACAAAGGTGGTTATTTAATACAAAAAAAAACGTTGAAACTCGTCAATATAAGAATTATAAATGCCAATAAAAAATCAAATTTTAGTGGAAGTTTTTTTTGGAAAAATATAAGTTGGAGACTTATTGCTTCCTCAAAATTGCATATTTTTCGTTGCCAAAATGCACCTTTTCCACAATACAAACCATAACCTTTTTAATAAAACACCATTAGTCGTAGTTTGAAAACTTTTAATGTGATAGTTTTAAATTTATTGAATGTTGTTTATGTTAAAACTTGGGGTTCTGGTATTATTGTTCAACTGAACTAACGTAAGTTCTGAGAAAGAAAATGTACCCGAGGGCATTAGTTAGGTGGTTATTAGGAGGTGTTGAAATCACACCAGAACATAAAATCCTTTTAAGGATAGTAGAAAATCGTAATGCAGCGACACCAACAAAATTAATACTTCAACATGTTTTACCTGAATCAATAATTGTCTCTGAAGATTTGAAAAACAACTTCAATTTAATTCACTAAACCGTTATATATAGATACTATGTAGTAAATTCGGACAGGTATCACACTAATACAACCGAATATAAGTAATCTGAAAAAAAAGGAACGATTTCTGTTAGAATGGGAAAACAATGAATGTAAATTGTTTAAGTTTATTTGACGGTGGAAACATGAGAGTTAAAAGTTATGGAATATATTTATCAACAAGTTAGAAAGTAGATGTTATTTATCACTTTTTTTAGTATTTTATTTTTGTAGTCTATTTTGTTGTGTAAATAATTAAAAAATATTTCTTATTTTATTTTTTTAAATTTTTTTCTGGTTTCCGGTTTAGAACGCCGAATATACTCTTATACTAGCTCCAAGGATGATATACAGGCTAAAAAAGCCATTTTTTGATTAAAATAATGTTAAAGAAGGGTTAGCGTTCGAGATAATAACATTTAAGAATGTTATTACACTAGAATCACGGTACAAAAAAAATGCCGAAATTTAGTAGACGAAAGAATTCATATATTTTAAGGAGTTGCAATTTAAATCTGGTACATTTTTGCGCTTCTACTTATGTCCGTGAAAATCTGTTCTCCAATGCGAAACGTTTTAAATTGAATATCAATCAATCCTTACGGACGATCATTTAGATAAATGTTTGAGAATAAACAATTCTTCTTATGCGTCCGATTATAACGTATTAGCAGCCGATACACACATTTAAATATAGCATTAAGAAAAAAATCGATCTTATTTATTCTCCTTTTTAAAAATATCTTTTTTATCCGTCGTACACTTTTATTTTTGATATTTAAATTGGTAGTAAAAGGATTGCATACCCATGGTTCATTCAATCAAATATTTGTACGACAAATCAAAACAGAGATTTTTCAATAGTTAAAATGGTTGATTACCTGAAAGTGTTGTTTAAAACATGCTTTAATAATATGATCAAAAACGGTTAGAGTCCATTATCTTACCTCCCTGGGTTCGAATTCTGATATTAACATAGGTTAATTAGGTTAGGTTAATTAATAATGTTTAAATCGAATTAAGATTAGATTAGGTTAATATAAGGATTAGAACCCAGGGGGTAAGATAGTGGACTTTATCCTCAAAAGCTTTCTATGCATAACATAAGGCTGTGTCCTATTCATTTCCCCGAATTCCATTCCAAAAAAATAGATATTTTTTATAAAATTATTTTTATAGCAATATCTTTTTTGGTAACGTTATCTTATTGGGGGGCATTTTAAATAAAAGGAATTAATTAATAAAAAAATTGAAATTTAAATTATGGATAATATTATCAAACTATTAAAAACCGGGACTTATTCAGAAGTCATGCTTATAGGTGTCTTAAACAACTTTGTGTAGTGGAATCAGCGGATCATGTATCGTTTCTCCCCCCTGGGGGGGAGAAATGATACATCAGAATTTCTTTTAAATATTTAATTAATTAGATTAATTAAATATTTAAAAGAAATTAATCAAAAATACCTAATAATTAGAATTTTGTGTCAATTAAATAAATAAAAAGTATCAATTTTAATAAAAATTAAGTAAAATGGTTTTATAAATAAATATTTCGGTTTTTTTAATCCTTATGACCAATAATTTTTTTCATACGAACCTAGCTCCAAAAATATATGGCAGTATATCCGAAGCTTTGGATTATTTGGCTAGTGTTGGGCTTATACCAAAACTGAAGCCCTGCCCACATTGTGATGTTTTAATGCACCAAGTTGTTTATAAAAAAACAGCAGATGGTGTAGCCTTCAGATGCATGAACAGAGAATGTGAATGGGCAAAACGTTATTTTTCTATTAGAAAGGATACATTTTTCGAACATATTAATTTAAGTCTCAATAAATGTATTCATATTCTATACAAATGGGGAAAGGATGATGCACAGGCCTCAATAACTGATGAAATTGAAATAGGAAGATTACCGCTGGGTCGGGTTTTTTCAAAATTACGCCGGTATTGTAAATACTTTTTCGAGTTAAATCCAATAAGGTTAGGAGGTCGTGGGGTTATTTGTCAAATAGACGAAAGTTTATTTCGACACAAGCCCAAACATCATCGTGGCAGGGCAGCAGAGAATGAACTATGGGTATTTGGCATAGCAGATACTGTTTATAAACCTGCTAAGATATATATTTCATTGGTAGAAGACAGATCTGCTGCATGTTTGCTTCCAATTGTGCAAGAAATATGTCTTCCCGGAACGATAATTTACAGTGACAAGTGGCGGGCTTACAACAACATAAATAGACTCGGGTTCCAGCACGAAACTGTTAACCATAGTCTTTATTTCGTTGACCCACTTACATTAGTAAATACCCAAACGATTGAATCATACTGGGCTAAAGCGAAACTAAGGGTAAAAAAAATGAAAGGCGTTTCTGGCAATAGTTTAGAAGATTATTTATACGAATGGATGTGGAAAGATAATATACACAATAAAAACTAAGAAAATATAATTAATTTAATTAAACTTAATTATCGTTTACTTTTAATCATTCAATACCAATCATATTTTAAAATTTATTTATACTAGTTTTTAAATTAATTATACATATCTGTTTAATAAATTTCACTCTTTTAATTTAAGTATTTTTAATATTTTAATTTAATTAATTTTTATATTTTAATTTAATTAATTTTTATATTTTAATAGAATTAACTTTAAATTTGTATTCCTGGGGGGGAGAAACAATACATTAAATTTTTAGGGGGGAGAAACGATACATGATCCGAATCAGCTCCTCTTGCATGTCTAAAATGTTACAATCAAATACATTTTGAACGCGGAAAACTAAGACATGGAATCGATGGTTCATTTAGATGTAACGTTAGGTCTTGCCGAACTAGGCTCTCCTTGCTACATAACAGTCTCTTTAATGGGTCGCGTTTATACTTTAAGCCAATTGTTGAGTTACTTTTAAACTATGTCTCGAAAGATACACAAAGAGATATATCTGAAGTTTCGACGGTTTCGCTTAAAGCTGTCAATCATTATTATAATATTTTCCGCGTAAGAATTCCGAATCTGGGAAGGGTACAAGAAGAGTTATTGGTTAGTGATGTTTTTGAAGTGGACGAAATACATATCTTCAGCAGAAAAAATCACCAGGGTCGGATTCTTAAAGGACAAAAATATTGGGTTCTTGGAATATTTAGCAGAGAAACAAAAATAATCGCTTTCAAAATTTCTCGTCTTCGAAATTCATCAGTTCTTAATAGTTTTATCACCTCCAATGTGGCTCCAGGGAAAACCATAATTTCTGATTGCTGGCGTGGTTATAATGGCCTGCACAATAACTATATTCATTATAAGGTCAATCACAGAATTAATTTTGTTGACCAGACCGATCGAGGTATAGATACCAACAATGTCAAACGAGTTTGGCGCGAACTTAAACGAAACTTGCGAGCTCTTACTGATTTTGTGTCTATAGAAAACCACGTAAAAGAATTTGAAATTGTTTTCAATGCCCATGCCAAGACAAAAGAAGAGAAACTTAATTTATTGATAAATTCAATTAAATTACGTTAATTTAAATTTCAATTTTTTTATTAATTAATTCCTTTTATTTAAAATGCCCCCCCAATAAGATAACGTTACCTCTTTTTTAGCATGTTAACAAACCGTCAGCTAATAATCATAACATAGAAAGAAATTGCAACAATAAATTAGCTTTTTACAAATGTGCATTTGTTAAACACGAGGACGTATTTAAAATGTAATTGTTAAATGAATTAATTGTTAAAACTGAATTAAAAGCATTTAGGTGTAAAAAATGTCGCACTGAAAGATCATTGTATGGGGGCACTATTTTCTTTAATATAAAATTATCAATATCAAAATGCCTTGATATTATTTTTTTTGATCGCAGGATTTAACACAATTCAAACTAAAGCAGAAATTGATGAAATAACAATCAAACAGTTTTTTTACTAACATTTGAAATTATAAAGGTTAGATTTTTGCAATTTAAAAAGGGAAAGTAATGGGAAGATCGGTGGAATAGGCTTGCATGTACAAATTGATGAATGTCTATTTTCTAAAAGAAAGTACAATGTGAGGCGTTTCGTTAGACAAATCTGGTTTGTTGTTGGAATATGCTATAAAAACAAAGAGATTTTTTTTGTTGAAAAAATGTTTGAACTCAGGAAACCATATGCAAATTATCATAGAACACATACACTCGGGAACACTTTTTTGGAAAGATAAATGGGTAGGATACAATCATTTAGCAGATATTGGTTATGTACATTTGACTGTTAAACATTCTACTAATTTTGTCAATCTAGAAACAGGTGCCAAATCCCAATTAATTGAATCTTCTTTGGCGGCTACGAAAAATGGTTACGATCCAGGAATATTACTAATAGATGCGATTTATTTTATTATTTTGGAGAATATTGTTTTAAAAAAAATTCAAAGTAATGTATTTGAAGAAATAATTACTGAAGTGAAAAATTATGACTTTTTAATAATTTTAAACTTTTATTAAAAATATTCAATTTTTAGGGAATTGAACTCTGGTGGAAATAAATAGAAAAGATCCCAAGATAATTTATTGCAAACGTTATTTTAAATTCTTGTGCAAATTAACCTGAAAATATTTTAGAATACCATAAATCTTATAATTTTTTTGCAATATTTTCTTTATAATGAAACTATTTATTAAAAGAAAGAATTAAATTCTTTAACAATCTTCATTTAATGAATTTCAACATAAAATGCCATTTCAACAACTTTATCGGTCCTTAAAGTTTCTTTAAACCCATTTTTTATGTAAAAACTATACCCCAAAATATTTGTTACATGCACCTGTAAAAAAGTATCTTTATTTTTTTCTTTTAGTTTGTCTAATAAGCCAGTGCCTATCTTTTTATTTTGATATTCTTTTTTTACATGAAGTTCATAAATGAATATATTGTTCTGTTCTATTCTATAAGCAAGAAACCCGATGGGCTTGTCTTCCTTTGCAATTATAAAGTTTGTCTTTTTATTAAACAATGATTTGTTTTTAAAGTATGTTAGATTTCTTTTAACTAAAGGTAAAATATTTGTTATAGTTAACAAGATAGCCCATTTAATTACTTTTCTATTCCTTGTAGATTCAAAAATTATTTTCATTCAAATATTTTTTATTAAAAATATTTTAGTTTATTATATTTAATACTTGTTTTTGAAAGATTTTATAACTAACAAGTGCTTTAATTCATATAAATAAGGTTGTATATACAGAATAATTTTAGTATTGTTTTTAGCTTAAAGAGACATGTTAAAATACCACAAAAGATATATTTTAATCAAAAGATTTTTTTTAGTAGTTTAAAGGTATCCTTTAATTAAACTCTTAAAGCATGTAAAAATTCAGAAAGCAAGCATCCTTCATTTTTGTATGTGGTTTTATTTTTATTCCATTACACGTTCATTCTTATTGGTGGAAAGCAATATTAAAAATAATTGAATAATTTACTCAAAGATATACAACAGAGGTGGAGACATGTCAATTGTATCCCAATCAATATTAAAAACCAAAGGTCTAACTTGGTAGTAAATGACTATGGTTAAGGAGCAGTCGATCTTCAATGTCTACATTTTACATGGAAAAAAAAGGAATTAGAAAATTATAAAAATCCAAGCTCATTTAGTATTACAAACTAAAAAATTGAAGATAATTTTTGGAGATATGTCGATAGAAAGAAATGACCAAGCAAAGTTAGGGGTTATATGAATTATTATTTAGGTTCTACTTACCTATGTGAATCAATAGTTTTTATCCAAAGTTAACGAGAACTAAATACCTTCTGCTTTAAATGATTCTCATGTCGAAAATTTGTTATTATTATCGCTGTCTAAATATACACCTGATTATTATTAGTTGACTCAATAAATGAAATCTCGGTCTTTTCATTAAAGTTTAAGTAATAAATTAACTTACAGATCATTTAATATCTTTTAGTTCGATTAATCTAATATTTTAAAATATTGTTCATTTTGTTGCATTCATATTGACGCGTGTTTTTAGTATATTTAAGTATGCAGTGATTCATCAAATGAAACGTGTTTAGTTTAAATATATACACAATTCCCGTAAATGAACTCTGAGAAAAAATCAGTTATAAATATAATATGTGAGGATAATCTAATTTTATCCGATTCACGCTTCAAAGAATTAGTCGATGCTGGTTATATATAGGTTGGTCATCGCTAATATACAGTGAATATTGATTAAGTGGGAATCGCTTAAGTGGGAAATATCGGTTAAACGGGACTTAATTGGATAAAATATTTTTTTATACAAATTATCATATATAAAATCAATGAGTGTCCGGTTTTGGGGGTAGGTTCTATCCCAGTTTCAATTTTTTTTCGAATAAAGAAAGAAATATATTTAAAAAAAATCTTAGGCTCCATGAATCACCGAGATTTAGTAGTGGCAACGGCTACTTATGAATCAACAATAGAGTAGCTTATGAGACATAAATATATTTCTTCTGATATTTCATGCCCGAATTGTACAGGAAAATCAATGAAAACCGAAAGAAGGAACAATATGTCACGTTGGAAATGCAGTACCTGCAAAAAAAGCAAATCTCTCTTTTATAATACCATCTTATTTAATAAAAATTTATCTGTGCAACGTTTAATAGATCTTGTATATTTTTGGTGTTTAGATTTGACACAAAAATTTACAATGCATAAAATAAAAACATTTTCAAGAGATACTATATGCAAATGATACAAACTTCTCAGTTTTCAGACGTATCATATAATGAAAAAAATTTATCCGAGAAGAATTGGCGGGGTTGGCTGTATTGTTGAAGTAGACGAAGCCAAATTTTCTAAAAGAAAATACAACATAGGTCGTGTTGTGAGGTCTCCGTGGGTTATCGGAGGTGTTGAAGTAACAAGTGGAGATGTTTTTTTAGAGAGGTCTTATTTCAAAACAAAGAAACGATTAGAAGTGTTTTATTAGAATGTATTGGACCAGGAACAAAAATAATTACTGATTGTTGGAAAGGTTATGTCGATTTAGAAGATATAGGATACCTTCACTTGACAGTAAATCATAGCTCAAATTTTATAAATCCTATTACAGGAGCAAACACACAGGCTATAGAAAACTGCTGGAGTATTTACAAAAGGAAGTTTAGAGCCAGGTTTGTTAGTTGTAAAAGTGAGTTGGCTTTGATGTTTTCTGAATTCATGTTTAAAATTAAATTTAAAAATGACGCATTTGACCAATTAATGAGTAATTTAAATAAATTCGAAGTTTAATAATTTGGATCATGCCTATTTTTTTCCCACTAGCGGGAAAAAAATAGGCCTGTTATAAAAGTAAAGACTTTGGGAAGTAAGAAAAAACGCATGTTAAAAGTTTTTAAACTATAATTTTATTAAATCAATTACAGCATTAAAATAGGCACTACGATTATTAAAGTAATAACAAAATTCTTTTAGAAATTCGGGTCTTTGGGCTGTTTGAACTCCTTTTCTACGTTTTATTTCAAGCTTGAGTTCATTGTGGAATGATTCAATGGCTTGAGTATTTACTCCTGTAACACTATTGATAAATTCATACTTATGACATACAGTACCGTGAATAAAATTAAATAAAAAAGGTTTTGGTAGGTCCCTCGTACATGGCCCGGGTTCGAATCCCAGTCAGACTTAAAAAAAAGAATATAAAATATATAAAAAAAAAGAAACTTGATACCAACACATATGTAAACACATCGAGAATTAGTGGAGTAAACATTGACAAATATATCCACCGTGCAATATTTAATTAGTAATTGTTTTATAGGAACACAAAGACATTGCGAAATATGTCAGCTACAAATGAAGATAACAGTAACTGAAGCATGCAATGCCTTTTGCTGTACGAAATGTCGTACGTATAGTAGTTTGTTTAAAGGAACAATTTTCTATGATACAAAATTGAAGATTAATGTTGCTTTGGATTTGATCTACTTTTGTATGCAGAATTTACATCAGGAAGACATCAAGAAACAGATTAACACAAAAAGCAAACAAACTGTTTATAGTTGGTTTAAAAAATTGCAAATGTTATCGTTTGGTATTTTTAAACGATGCATCAATGGCAAAATTGGAGGAAGAGGAATGATTGTTCAAATAGACGAGTGTCTATTTTCCAAGCGAAAATATAACGTTGGAAGAAAAGTAAGAAAAATTTGGGTAGTGGGTGGAATTTGTTTGAATACAAATGAAGTATTTTACGTTGAAACTTTTTCGCGTTCATCTGCTTCATTGGATGAAATTATACTTTCTAACGTTGAAACAGGAACAATAGTATGTGAAGATAGCTGGAATGGATATAACAATTTATCAAATATTGGTTACTATCATTTGAAAGTCAACCACAAAACAAATTTTATAGATCCAATTACAGAGGTGCATACGCAGAATATTGAGGCTAATTGATCTGTGTTAAAAAGATGGCTAAGAAAAAGAGGAATTTGTAATCGTTGTAATTTGTTTTATTACTTTAGTGAATTTTGTATAAGACGGAAATTTGGAGATGGATTCTTCTTTATAATATTATCAAATGCAAAAGATTATGATGAAATTATTAGTTAAAAAATTTTTTAAATATTTTATTTTATTGCATATATTTATATTTTATATTCTTTTTTTTTAAAAGTCTGACTGGGATTCGAACCTGGGGCCGTGTACTAGGGACCAAATCAAGGTTTTTATAAGAGCCATGCTCGTCTGTTGAGATTAAACTGTTACTTGCAACCTGCGAGCATATTAATGGAACCATTGTTTCAGCTCTCTTGTTCGGTATTACAACAGCGAAGGCCCGTATTATCTTCCCTATAAACTCTACGATGCATAATGAATCAGTTCTATTAGCGGGCGACCTACCACGGTGACTTTGCACATGTAGTTTAGCATGGTTCCATCCATCTGAACTATAATGCCTGGTCCACCAAGCTTATTGGATGAAAAATCGGGATTGGGCATACAGGTCCTTAATTTTTTAATAACCTTTTCAATCGTATTTCGATTTACATCCAAAGCCGTTTTTATGCTATAAGATGGCTGCGTTACACCATATTTAATCAGTATTTTAAATACTGTGGATATGAAAATCTTATGTTCTCAAAAAACGATCTTACTCTTACGGAAGTATACTTCTTGTAATCACTACAGTTTCGTTACATACATCGCCATGCAACCTGATCCACGTTCCTTTTGTAGCCAACCAGCTGCTTTGAACTTGCACACGCCTCACAAACAGACACCTTTAATAAGAATTTATTTTCCATACAAAACATAACAATTTCCTTTGAATTCTTTTGTATCATAAATCTAGAGAGTTCGTGTGGTGTCATGGGTAATAATTTGTGTTTTTTATAAATCTTTTTCTGGGGGGGAATGGGCCGGCCTGATCCAATAGTTTTAGATCTGAAAATTAAAAAAAAGTAATTAATATAATAAAATTAAAAAAAAATTGAAACTGGGATAGAATCTACCCACAAACTGGACACTCACCATAAAATCGTTTGAGCGGGACATATTTTTTCATACATATGAAAAAAAATTCAAAAATGAAAATCTAACACTGGACGAAAAAATCGAATAACACACGAGATAGAAAGAAGATTAAATCAAAGTGTATTGTGAATAGAGGCATTGCATCCAGCTCAACAGTCAGTCGCATATGGAAAAACAACGAAAATATGTTCATAGCACATGCAAACAGCAATAAAAATATCAAAAAAGTTAAGATATCAAAATATGACGAACTAGATAAGCTATTAATAACATGGTTCAAACAAACAATTAAAGATAAACTAACTGTTTTCACTTTTTTATTGCAGGGAAAAACTTCGAGAATTGGATTAGATTTGGACATTAAAAATTTGGATCAGGTCAATTATACGCCCCGGAAAATCAAAAAGTCAATTATACGCCCCGGTAAAATAAATAATTTTTTTAAATTATTTATTATTTTTAAACTTATATTTTTGATGTTTTAAAGGAATTAATGTATTCTAATTTTTTCAAACCTTAAATGAATAACCTAGAATCTTATTTTATTTTATTGTTTTCTCTTGATTATCCTCCACTGCTACAATACTGCTTTGAAAAAGGCATATTATGACAGGAGTGTGTCTGTGAATTTTGCTTACATAGTATGAGATTAACATCATACAAGAATAGCCCCGATGGTTATAATTGAAGGTGTATCAACCATGACTGTATACATTATCAAACAACCCCTTCTGTTTGCAAACATTCATAGTTTATGGATTTTGAAACATCTATACGTAAGATATTGAAAGTTTGGGACATCTGTCCAATAAATTAAAGCTTATGTATCAGCATCGAAACCAACTTTGATAAATATAAAGGATTTATTTTTAATAAGACTTGAAGTTTATATGGATTACTCCCAATTCACCTAGGCGATCCTGGAAAGATAGTTTAGATTGACGAAGTGATGCTTATCCATAATGCTAAAGGTCATTGTGGGAGAGGACTTCTTCAGCAAACTTGGGCTTTGACAACGGTTGATTGTTCAACCAAGCCGGTTAAAGAATATTGCTGTCTTATAGAAAACAAGACATCGAACACAATATTTTCAATCATTCCAATATTGTTGCTCCTGTAAATACTATTCATATTGATGAATTTGCTTCATATAAGAAATTAGGAAGGATGATTTTTATGAAATAAAACATTGTATTATAAATATCACTTCGTTTGTCCTGTTACGGGTGTCCACATACAGAATGTGGAAAGTTTTAATAATAAAATTAAAGTGCTGACAAAGGAACAAAGGGAGTTTGCAGCGAAAAAGGAGAAGTTTTTCTTAAAGAATTTTTATTTTTCGAGTATTTTAAAAGGCTAACATTGAAATATTCCTCGATTTAAAAAAAATAATTAAATATTAAATTTTAAAATGTTATTTATTGCTTTTTTATTTTATTATTATTATTTTAATATTTATTTATTTATTTTTATTATTATTTTTTAAAAATACAAAAAGTCAATTATACTCCCCGCCGGGGTGTATAATTGACCTGATCCGAAAATTTTACTTGTGGCGATGGCTGGATTAAAAAATTCAAAACGAGACATAATATCGTTTCTGATACTAAATTAGGTGAAGCTGGTGATGTTAAATTAGAAGATGTTGATGATTGGCTTCAGAAAAAATGGCCGGAGCTGAGAAAAGAATATGAAGATAAAGACATTTTTAATACTTATGAACAGACCTATTTTACAAGTGTATACCAGCATCAACTCTTAGATTTAAAGCCGAAAAATGCATTGGTGGGAAACTTTCAAAGGAAAGGATAACAGTGTTACTGACAGTTAGTGCCTGTGGCGAGAAAAAAAGTGTTTGATAATCGGCAAGAGTTTAAATCCCAGATGTTTTAAACCAAAAATATAAAAATGTTGGATCAAGGACATTTCACGGCCCAAAATCATATCAAGGCTATTTCACGGCCCAATAATAAAAAAATAATCTAGATTTTAAAAAGTCCGGAAAATATTAAGTAGTTAAACGTTTATTAAATCTAACAATTTCCGAAACCTGTCAAACCTATTATTAAAAATCCATATAAATTCTCTAAGAAACTTTTCCCGATCACACGTACGAACTCCTTTCCTATTTTTAACAGCATACTTTAATTGACTGTTAAAACTTTCAATAGCTTGTGTTTGTGCTCCCGTTAAATAATCCCCAAACCTATATTTATGACAAACTCTTTTATGCTAAACAAATATATGATTTCATCTCATCAGTATGTATTATACTACCCTTTTCAACACGCTGACAAATTATAGGCAACAAAGTTTCTTTGTTCTTATCGTTAATTACACAAGCGTACGCACGTGTTATATGCTCATTCATTTTAATTATGCAAAGAGAATCCGTTTTATTTGATGGGGAACGTCCTCGATGGGACTTACACTTATAGTTTAACATCGTTTCATCTATATTAATAATTATACCAAACCCACCCAATTTCATAACAAACGCCTCATCCTTTGATCGAATTTTCGATATAATTCTGTCAATAATTTTCTTTAATGTTGCTTTGTTTATATTGATCGTTTTTAATATAGAATGTCGTGTTTGATCTGAACACCATCGAATTAAAACTTTTATAAACGTTTTGGCTTTAACTTTTAAATCCTGTGAAATGTTTTTGCTTCTTATGCTAAATCGTTTTCGATAATCAGTACAATCAATAGTATTACATCTCCAGCTATACTTGTCAATAACTTCAAGTCGTTTTGTTAATTTGCAACGTTGTTCGCATTTTTCACAAATCAGGATAGTTTGGATGATTTTTTAGTTCTGCATTATTAATATTGTTTCAAAATCGGTGGCTTTGATGATGATCTCTTCTAATTGTTCTGCTTGCATTTTTTTATATTTTATTATTTTTTTCAATAGCATTTTTTAAAAATGGCTTTGATCCAAAATGTTTAACTATGAATCCAATAAAAAGGTATGAATGACAAGCTCCATTTTTACTAAGTTTTTATTGGATTGGGACAAAGAACTAAGAATAACTAATAGAAGGATAATTCTTTTACTTGATAATTGTGCATCCCATCCAAAAATTACAACACTATCGAATATTAAATTAGTATTCCTGCCATCAAACACTACAAGTGTTCTTCAACCACTTGATCAGGAAATAATTAAAAATTTTCAATATTTTTACAGGCGAATATTATTGACAAAGCTTCTTCAAGCGTATGACAAACTACAACAATTTTTATTTACAATTCTTTAAGCACTTTATGCTATTACAAATGCTTGGAACTCAGTTAAAACATACACGATAATTAATGTGTATCAACAATCCAAAATTCTTTCCGGAGATGATGAAAGTGTTTCAATCCCAGAAAATAATATGTTAATTGATAAATTGCTACATGAAACGAATAATTTATTTGCAACAAATAAAGAACTGAAAAACTATATCGATGTTGATTTGAATTTAATCATTGAAAATAAATTATTAGAAGATGAAGCTGGTATAAAAGTAGAACTAAATAATGATGATGAGAACGAGGAATGCAGTGGGGATTTTGGAAAATATATGACCTTGGATGCAATTAACGCGTTAAAAATATTAAAATATTATTATTATGGCCTTGAAAACAACCTAATCCCTTTAAATTTCGTAGAAAAAAATGAAAACGATATTAGGACCAAGTATTTAAAAGGAAGAAAAACCCAAAAAACACTATTTGATTTTAATATTTTAAAAAAGAATGTCTATTAACAAACTTATCTGGTAATTTTTTTCTGTAATTAAAATATGGGGCAATTTAAAAAATAGAAATTTTTTAGGCGTTTATTTAAAAAATAGAAATTATTTTTCGTTTATTTAAAAAATAGAAATTATTATTATTTTATTTAAAAAATAGAAATAAAAACAGTAGATATTATAAAAATAGAATTTTTTTAAACGTTTATTTCAAAAATAGAAATAAAAATCGTAAATATTTAAAAAATCGAAATAAAAATCGTAGATATTTAAAAAATAGAAATAAAAATTGGAACCGTAATTTAATTTTCCATTGCAGATCTAAATCTACCAAGTCTTGGCCTTCCCCTGGCTCTTCTGACTTCAGGCGGCAAAAGATTGTCGCTGGGTATATTGATTGATATAAGTGGAGATATAGCATCAGCATAAGCAGCGTAATAATTACTTAATAAAAAATATCTCTCAATAGATAAAAAAGGATCCTGGCCTAGATGTAATAAAACAGTGCATAAATGGCTGCAGGGAATGCCAAATTCAAACGTAAATTTACAACTACATTTTTTAAGCTCATAATTAACTATGAAATTATTATCAACTAAAAACACCGTATCACTCGACCTGACAATTGAAAGCAATCTGGATATTGCAATATTAGACTCGACTTTTGAAAATTGATTAGGTAAAAATTGGATTGGTAAATCGTTGATTCTTATGCTCATTAATACTAACCATGCAATAATTATTAATAGAAACAACCAAAGATGTAATATCATTTGATATAAATTTTTTTTAGTGCAGAGTTCATTGATTCCGCAGAATTGGATGTTTTAATTCCATATCTAGGTAAAGGGCATTTCGAATTAGCCCAGGTTTCGACTCCAATTGATACTAATTCATTGTAGAAATCAGCATTTAGTATTCTCAACTTTTTAAATTGTGCATCAAATAAAGATTCATCATAAGTATAAACTAAAAACCAAAATTTCTGAAAAAGTATCTGGCTATTTCGGAATCTCGTTTTAAGGTTTTTGCATATATGTCTTACACAATTGCATTTGGTTATGTTTGGGGGTGATTTCAGCAACAGCGCTTAATAGGCCCTGTTTCCCGATCTGACATCAAAATAGTACTTCTGTTGTTTATATTAAATATTAGATCTAAGTTTAGCAAGAAAAAACCTCCAACTGTCACCGTTTTCAGACTCTACAATAGCAAATGCCAATAGAACGAGCTGACCCTTACCATCCTGCGCTACAGCTACCAAAAGTGTACCTTTGTTTGGCCCACTTAAAAATGTGCCATCGGACAGTTATTATTTTCCTGCTGTTTTGGTAGAAGGTTTGCGATGCCTTCCAAGAAATAAATAACCTCTTAAATCTGCAGTTTTAAACTTGCAGAGTTGAGAAAGTGGTTTCAGGGTCTAACCTTGACAAAAGCCCATTTATAAACGAATAAGAATTTTCGATTATAAGGTTACTTTTAATTTTGAATGATTTAAGAGCCTTGTATGCAGTTATATAACTAATAGACGTTCCTGTTTGCCTCCTTACTGCCGTGACGATGTCTTTTGGTTTTGCAGAATGAATATCACTTTCACTAACAGCAGATTTAATAACCGAAACTGTACTTGCATTAACGTTTGTACACACTGAAGAATGGAAAGGGGCCATCGTTCTTATCAGGCATTCGTTGGTCTTAGCTCTAAAGTTAGCCGCAACTTTAAAAAGGCAGCCTTCATTATTACATGTCATTGTAACATGCTTAGTATTACGCTGACTAATTTTAAAGGGTATTCTTTTGATTAATGCAGACTTAGAGAACACTTTTACAAACTCGTCTATGTTAATATATGTCTGTCCAACGCTAAATTCGGTAACTAACTGTCTGAATCTCATTTCCATAATTTCGTAGGATTCGTTATTTACCATGAGGTCAGAATTTTTATTTCTATTTTATAATAACTATTGTTTTTTTTTCTATTTTGAAATAAGCGCTTAAAAAATTTCTATTTTTATAATAGCTACTGTTTTTATTTCTATTTTTGAAATAAACGTTTAAAAAAATTCTATTTTTTATAATATC
>CAUVYK010000640.1:0-15708 GCA_963556175.1 Tipula confusa | reverse complement strand
TTTTAAATTTTTGATAAATATGAGAACATTTTTATACTTTTACCATCCTTAATATCGTGATTTAAATCGTGTCGACAATTCGGTAGATAGTCTGTTATATGAACTTCGATGTCTTTAAGACTATCTGTGTGTTAAATATGCGTTTCCATTTGAAATCCCAATAGAAATTGATACGGAAAAAGGACATACATTTTAATTGCAGTTTCATCATTAATATTTTTTTTTAAAAGCGAAAGAAATGTTTAACTTTTTACATCTGCCAATTGTTTGTTCTGTATATATGAACCATCATCCTACAAGTCCGATCAGCTAGGTTGTATCCTTAGTTTCTTTTTATATTTGCGATGATTATGTTTTTTGTTTTCCCTCCAATAGTTTCAATTTGCTAATTGAATAAGTTTCTAGATTCTAGCTTTAATTGGTTAATTGTTTTTGTTGTACAAGACGAGTAATTTAAAGATTGCGGGTTAATTTTTTTAAAAATGTCAGTATTGACATCGTACGTCTTTTATTATATTAATATTTCCCACAGTATAGGGGCTGTAAAATGTAGGAAGTAACTTAAATAACAATACATATTAGTGCAAATTGAAGATAAAAGCATTTCGTTCCTTTACATGCCTCCAGTATATAGCTATAATACCTATACAACATCTTATGTTCAAACAGTGCTAACAATTTTCAGAAATAATATTTTTCGTGTTTTATTATCAATAATTTACAAATACAGGTTATTGTTGTTTACGACTGTAGATTTAAAATAGAGCTATATTTTTTATATTAATGCACTTACAATTTTCTACTGCACAAGATTTTATATTTTATAATAGAGACTATACATACTTTTTGTAGATTTAACATATTATATTATACACTAACAACCTAAAATATAGAAGCATTGCAGTCTTCCATGTATATGGCCTCTACCATACTAAATTTCGTGAACACGAATTCCCGATTTTAAATAATCTGACTGTGAACATTATTGACATATTTAATAACTTATAATAATTTATTTCGATGTAATATTAAACCTATTTAAAAATAATCAAAAAACTTAAACATCTCGGCTTGTTTAACTGTATACTACATTATCAAATATATTAATTTCCTTAAATTTGATTTAGAATTCAAAAAGACGCCCCTCTTCATAAAGTCATGTTAATCGATTTTCATGCTTGCTATACAATTACAGCAACGTTTGTTTGTAATTTAAATAGCTTCATACTGCAATCTGTGACGGGTTGTGTTTCCTAATAAATTTATTTGATTTAAAAAGATTAGAATGTTAATCATCGATAGAAAAATCTTTAGTTTGAAAACTAATTAATACAATTTGATTAAAAATAAAAAGTTGTATTTAAAACAACCCCAAATTTAAAAAAAGTTTTAGTTGCGAGTTGTTCTTGTCAACTTTAAAGGGTTATAATGTATTTTTAGTAGAATATTTCCAAAGAGATCTTAATTAATTATCGAATATAGCGATTATTATCAGACACACGTTCAATTTTTCCATAGATTTTATTTAACAACAACGCTTTAAATAAAATTTCAACGAGGTAAAACAAAAAAAAAACACAAATTCAATATCATAATTTAATAAATCAATACTCATCATCAAAAAGGATTTAAAAATGATTGTTTCGATCTCTAATCGAACAACCCGATTTATCAACTATAATAAAAATTAAGAACTTTTAACTTCTTAATACAACATCGTCATTTCTACCAAATTTAATCACATACTAAAATCATCATAATTGATTTCCTTTGTATTCTCTCCGGCTGGAACAATTTCCGTTTCAGAATACTCCGATAGTTCATATAAATCGTCTGGCGTTTTACTTATTTTGTTCCTTAAATGGAAATGAATAATCGGCGCTGTAATCCCGTGAATTATAACAGAAAAAAAGACAATCATATGAATAAAATTGATCACAGACTGAGTCAAAGGTGAAACACTATCATGTAATTCATGTTTTGCGTGTTCAATTAAAAAGATAGCACCAACACCAATAGGCCCATACCACCCTGCAAAGAACGCCTCTCTATTATTATAAAGCTGCGGGATAAAGCGTTTAAAAAGGAAAACAAAGAAGAATCTCTTAAGAAATAAAAGAAGGATCACAGCAATAGAATTTCTTAGAGTAAAACTTTCAAATGAAATAATATTCCAAAGAAAACAAAAAATGACTGCGAGGATATCATATCTAATATTTCCATCAAATTACTTTCTTTAATCTCTTCCGAATAATCTTCACCATACCACGAAAAAGTGATTCCACACACGAAACAAGCAAAAACATCATCCACTTTAAACAAAGCCGTCACCCCAGAAATTAAAAATGAAAGCGCGAGGATGTATGCTAAAAAGATTCCTTATCAATTAGATTATATTTCTTACTTTTCACAAGCAAATATTTAAATCCTATTCCTCCAAGAACCCCCAAACCAATCGCACCTCCGATCTCTAAAATCCAGGTTCTTAAAAACCAACTCTCATAAACTTGTTTGGTCTCCTTTAATTTCAAGAAAAAGATTGGAAGAGTAAGAAGTGGGAACCCAAGTCCATCATTAGCTCCGCTCTCAAACACCAACAACTTTCTCAAATGTACAGGAATATATTTATTGGCAAATTTACCTTTTAAAATAGAACTCGCAAGAACAGGGTCTGTTGGTGTAATACAAGCACCTATTAAAAAAGAATCAGCAAAGGAGAACTTGGCAACATAATGAATAATTGTGGCCGAGACTACCCAAGATATTAACATTAAAGGCCCTAACAACACTATAATACTCTTAATAGCTTTTTTAAAATATTCTTTTGATACAATTGCACCAACAGCGACCACTTGAAGACTGATTACCAATCTTGAAAATTGAAATAAAAACCCATCTATCAATTTATTTTCAAAAACCACCCAATTGGATACTTTTGGTCCTACAAATAATCCGATAAGAGTAGCTATCAAAGTTTCACTCAAATAGCACTTTTCTTTAATAAAAAGTGAAACTAATCCAAAGCCTAAATTAAAAGCTCCAATAATTGTCAACATTTTGAAAAAAATATCCATCTTAAGATTATGGGTAAAAGGAGATTTTTTTTAATATAATTAATCTATTTCGAGTCTTTCATAAAAGAAAATTATGATAAAAAAACCAATTTCATGATAAAAATTTACTATTTTTAAAAAACATTTTATTTATTTAAAGATCTTACTTTTCAATAATTGGAAAATTGCAGAATCAGTTATTATAACACTCTTAAAAATAATAAATAATTTTAGTAATAAATTTAAGTAAATAGTTTAATGATAAAATTTAATTATTTTAATCATATTTTCTAATCTATCTTATAAAATTGAAATCAAGATTCTGAGAACACGTTCGGGGTTCAGTTGACAGTGATCGATTTTTAGCAAAGATTTATGCAACTAAAACCCAAAAAGTATTTGTTCATGGAGACGAGGTGATCATGTTTTGATATTCAAAGGGAACTAAATCTTAATTTTTTTCAGACAATCGTATTATTTTTACAATTCTCGATAAAGATAAAAAACACAAATATAAAAGATTTATTCTTCCAAAGATACTACAATTTCCATTTTAATGAGAAACGTAAATGAAATATTGTTTACTTCAAAAAAACCCAAAAACTGTTATTATATAATAATTGGGATGGGTGGGAGAATATAGCCCACATAAAAAATGACCCCCAAGGAAGAGGATCAAGTTATGACCTCAGCGAGATTTAAATTCGACATACTTCCCAGCAGGTATAGTAGAATATCACAGGCCAGGATATTTAAAATGGCTATTGCCAGGTTGGACCAAGTGGGTTCAAATCCTGAAAATCGAAGTTTTTTATATTTTTCTTATTCTATTGCAACACACAGAGAAATAGTTTTAGCAACATCCTATTATGAAACCACGATTGTCTGGATGCTGGAGAAAAGGTATATCCATGCTCAATTTTTTGTCCCGCTTGTAACACCCAACCAATGCCACTGGAGATAAATATAAATGCTAAAATGTGGCGATTTAAAAGTGCAAAAAAATGTTTCTTTATTCCATAACACCATTTTTTTTAATTCAAAACTTGAGATTCATATCCTTATAAATTTAGTATATTTTTAGGGTAAAGTACCCCTATAGATCCCCTTTCCGAGGGTTCGACTCCCACTTTTTATATAAAATATATTTATTGATATTTTCATATAATAAAGCTTATATAATTATAAATAGATTTTATTTACACTCTAATAGTGTATTTATCATAACTAACTAACTTGTTCATAAATTAAAATGTAAACTACAAAAATAAAAAATAATATTAATCAATATTTAATATCAATCACCAATGAACCATAGACAGCTTTTTTCGTTAACAAAGACACCTTTTGCAGCTATAACCTGGATGATGGAGAATAATTTCATTTCAAATGAAAAAGAATGTATAGCTTGCAATTCTCATCTAATGCGTATTGCAAAAATTCGCGAATCACTAAGATAAAAATGTAATCGTTTTCGTATGCTGAATCGTTCACAGGAACAATTTTTTTCAATGCAAAAAATCAATTACCAGAGCTACTTGATCTAATTTACTTCTGGAGTTTAGATTTAGACCAAAATAAGACAAGAGAAGAAGCTGAAAATAAAAGCCGAAAAACCACAACTGTGTGGTATCGGAAGCTTCAAAAGCTTGCCTATATGATTATGAAAGAAGAAAGTCCAAGCAAAATCTGAGGACTCTGCCATGTCGTAGAAATTGAAGCGGTTAAATTTTCTTTTGGAAAATTTAATGTTGGAAGGAATATGGTTTCACTTTGGGTTGTGGATGGAATTGATAGGACGACAGGAGAAACTTATTTTGCTGAAGTAATTCGTAGAAATGCAATGACTTTAGAAGCTTTAATTTTAGAAAACGACGAATTAGGAACGACAATTTACACTTATTGTTGGACATAGATGTAAAAAACGACTGAAATGAAATAAAAAACGAAAAAAAACGAATTTTGCAACAAAAAATAAAAAACGGAAAAAAACGATAAAGAAGCTGGAATTAAGCTAAAAACTAGTTTTAATTTTTAAATTTTTAAATCTATTAATTGTAAACATTATGTAATTATTTATACAAGTTAAATGAATATAAAATTAAATTTTAGTTATGAAAAGGTAATAATTGTAATTGCAAAACTGTACTTGAAAAATTTACCTATAAGCCTGAATCGCTAACTAGAATTTCAGGTCTTAAACTAATCCTCATCTTCAGATGACCATTCCATGGTTTCTTCTATTTGATTAATATCAATCATTTTATCAGTTAATCGTAGATTACTATGTACGTAGACTACATCTCGTACTTTTACGCAGTTTAGTCGGTTTCTCTTATTTGTGTGAATGAATTTAAAGGTGGACCAACTTCTTTCACATGCTGACGCTGATGCCACTTGCGACAAAACACGAATAGCTACTTTCTGTAATTCAGGCACATGAGCACCAAATGCTAACCACCAACGAAAAGCTGGCATTTCTTTCGCAGAAGCAGTTGCCACATCGCGTGCAAACAGCCCCTGGCCAGCACGATAAACACTATGTTGCTGGATTGCTTTTACCTGAGACTTTACGTCACCATTATGAATTCTCTCAATCATAGCGTGGAATCCCGAAATAACTTCTCCATTTTCATGTTGAAAGAAAGCTTTATACTCAAGATCTATTACAAAACCTGTTGCATGGAGATCTGTGTGTAACATTTTTTAACGAGTTGCGACAAGCATTCTGACTTCCGTTTTCTTTTCCGCATCTAAAGTAGAACTGTCAATATCCTGGTCAGCTTGAAACATTTTCCAATATATCTTCCTACACATGGTACGTATCCATCAACTAAACGCAATACAGACACAAATGGTGCACAAATTGAAGTCAATTGCAACAGAAGATCCCAATATCGATTGTTAAGTATACTTTCCGTCACAGGTAGTCCCCTTTCAGCATACTTCGGTGCCGACATCCACTTCTTATAATCGCGATTCATAACAGTTTCTTATAACATCTTTCGTTTCATGTAAACCTTGTAACATTATAAAATAAGTTGCAAAACGTGTTTCACCAGGTTTCAGAAATTCCAGAGTTGAATGTGCACGGAAAAACGCTAATGATGCTTGATGTGTCGTTATGAATTTAACTACAGAATGTCCATCTGCAATAATGCTGGCAACCCATGGTAACTTTCCAATATATTCAAGCAACAGGTCAAGACAATGAGCTGCACAAGGCGAGCATACGACAAATGGAAAAGCTTCGCTGATTTTTTTCCTTGCTGCAACGCAATTGGCTGCGCTATCGGTAACAACTTGAACAATATTTATAACCCTAACAGCCTCAATATTTCTGGTTAATTCTCTTGCAATAAAATTACTATCCATGATCTCCCCCGACGTATCTATTGCGTCAAGAAACATCGTACCATTACCTGTTACAATGAGACAATTGATAATAGGTCGATTTTGTATGTTAGACCAACCATAACTGACCAAGGTTCCGCCAAGAGAGGACATTTGTAATTTGTAGTCAGAAAGATTTTGTTCAATTCTAGAAACCTCCGCGGCTAGCAATTTCTCTGATATTGATGTTCGATTGGGTGCTCTGTAACTTGGTCCACACTTTGAATCAGCTTCAATGGCCTCTTTGAAGTATTTGCTTTCTGCAACTACAAATGGAATAACGTTTGCAAAAAATAAACGCGCAATTGCGGCATCGGCCATTTGTTTTGATCCACTTTTAATCATATCAGTCAAACACATCTGTTTTGAACTTGAAGTGTGAGCTTCTGGGTTACAGCATGTTTGGTCGCTCTGTCCAACGCTTCTCGTTTTCTTTTCATTGCATCTTGATTTTCTATTTCAGTATTATCTTTTTTAATCAAATTTTTTATGTCTGTTGGGACTTTTTCACATGATTTTATATTGATATCTTCTCCTGCAAGATGACCCCTAATACGGATTATTCCACCGGAATAAACTTTATCACAGTAAATACATTTCAATTTGGCCAATGCTAAACCTTTTTCTTTCTCATTTATCACAGTAACGTGAAGCCATTCGATATTTTTTTCTTTTGGCATATGGGGTAATTAAATCTTTTATTATCGTGTGAAAAAATTATTAATTAATTACTTTACTTTTATATTTTTTTTCTTTTAGGCTACTACAATATTCAATAATGTTTTTACTTATAAACAGAAGACGTAAGTAATAGTGAGTAAATTAGGTAAAGTCTTGACATACGGAAGGCAACTAAAAAGACATTCAACAAAAAAATAATTAAAAAAATGTATAATGATAAAAAACGGAAAAAAATATCAAAAACGGAAAAAAAAAATAAAAAACGGAAAAAAACGATGATTTATGAAATAATAAAAAACGGAAAAATACGTTTTTTACATCTATGTTGTTGGAAAGGATATTTGAATCTTTCTAGGATTGGCTTTATTCATCTTACAGTAAACCATTCCAAAAATTGTATTGACCCAATAACAGGCGCAAATACACAACGGATTAAGAATTCATGTTGTCTTTTAAAAGGAAAATGAAGGCTAGGAATTTGAATGGCAATATGGATTTGGTCTTAGTTTTTGATGATTTTCTATTCAAAAAGAAGTATCGTGAAAGAAGTTTTTTGAAGAGTTTGTAAGATTCTTCAATTAAATTTAATTTTTAAATAGTGTACGGCTATTTAGGAAATGTTTATACGTTTTAATCGAATGTATACGGTTTATATAGTAAATGCTAAACATTTTTTTATTATTAATCATCAATAAATATATTTTATAAAAAAATTGGAAGTCGAACCCACAGAAGGTGGGGATTTATAGGGGTACTTTACCATTTTTAGTGTTTGAATTTAGCACAAAATAAGACAGTGTATGAAATGGAAACTTTGTCGAGGAATACTATTAGTAAATGGTAAATATTTTAAGTTTACAATCGTTTGGAATAATGAGAACTACCAGTCCAAGAAAAATAAATGAATCGTGTTTTAAGTGAGATAAACAATATTTTTTTCGAAAAGAAAACTTAAATTGGAAGAGTTGTTTAATCACCTTGGATGATAGAGGGGGTATTGCTACGAGAAATATGTTTTATCAATAAGTTTCATTTCGTAATAAAGAAACAATAAAAAGTATCTTGTTAGAATGCGTTGAGATGGGAATAGCAATAATAAATGATTATGGAGAGGTTATATGGACTTGAAATAAATGATGTTTGTACATATGACTATTGATCACAGTATTAAATTTATAAACCCTTTAACGGATGCAAAAATATAAGCGAATTTTAAATAGACAGAGTGTATATAAACGAAAATTTAGATCAACATATATAACAAATGGAAGTGATTTTATTTTGGATTTTTTTGAATTCATGTTTAAATTGTAATTCAAAATGAACCTTTTGCGATATAATGAGAAATTAAATTAAATATGATCCTTAATATTTTTGTGAATATAAACAAATAACATAAAAATGTATAGAACCGGGTTTTAACGCATCAAGTCTAACCGGGTCCTCACCCTTAAAATATATTAAAAATATATATATTCAATTATTTTTATTGTTATAAAAAAATATTCTTTCCCATGTTTTCAGAAATCATAAACAAGACCATATTGTCTCTTGTTAACAACAAGTACAACATTGAAAATATCTCCAATTTTTTTAAGACGATTTTAAAACTTTGTCTGGTAAAAGCGAAAGAGAAATAATTTACATTCCTATATCATGTTAGATTGCTAAAAGGTTCAAAAGTTTGTCCAGACTGTAATCGACCTCTTGAAACAAACCCTTTGTCTAACGAACGTCAGCCTCATTTAACATGAACAAAAATAATGTGTTGTGTTCACGCAAAAGAATTTACATTTTTAAAGACATCATTTTCGATGCAATAAAAATTTCAATCAAAACCACTTTAAACTTATTATATTTTTTTTAGCTGTAGAAGATCTGTTTCCTATGTCAGCAAAACACTCATTTTTTTAAAAAAACAGTTATGTCGTTTTTATAAGCTTTTTCGTCCAATATTCTTTTTTTTTTGACAAATTTTGTTAAAATGTGAGACACAGATATTATTGTTCATTTTGATGAAACATCAAACTACATCTCGACATGGTAATACAGGAAGGTTTATACCTTCCAATACAGTTTGGGTTGTAGGTGCTGTCGATATACGAAACGAAGTTGCTTTTTACAATTTTTGTTGTCAAGATCAAAATTTGATTTGTTTGCTTTTTATAACTGAATGGATGTTACCGGGAAGAGTACTTCATAACTGATTGTTTTGCTTTATATAATAATAAACCTTCATCTTTAGTGTTTACCATTTTACTGTAAAAAATTCAACAAATTTAGTAGGCATGATGCTTTACAGACTAATTGGATCGAAGAAATTTTCGGTGTTATGAAAAAAAAAGATGAAGAAAATATGATTCGAATCGATCTTGTGTTGAAAATCTTAATTTTATGCACATAGAATGTCGTTTTCGGTATTCTTTTAATATATAGAATTGAAAACCCGCATTTTTTGTCTTATGTTTTTTTTTAAAAAAGAGTTCTTTTAGAATTAGATTCTAACTAAATAATTATTAAATTCTCAATTTAAATGTTAATTTTGAATATATTTATATTTTCATTTATCAATAGACTTTTTTTAAATTTCTTTAATTGTTTTTTATGGGGACTATATTCTCCTACCCACCCAGTAATGTGGAGAGGATTAAAAAAAGTAAAAAATATTTCGAAGAAAAATTAAAAATAATAATAAAAAAATTAAAAAATATATTTAAAGTGGATATTTCAATTAAAAATTGAATATTATTTTCCTATTTAATTCACTGTAATCGTAAATTTACAAGCCTTTCATCTCGAAGCTGAGCTAGCCATGCCTCAACATTATCAGAAACTAATATTTGTAGGTAATAAGAATCCTGACAACTTAATCACTGTCGTTCAATGGTATTTGTATATAATAAATGGTTCAGTAGGATCCACAAATTGTCGGATATGGTTTATTCTGTGATGAATAAAACCTTAAGAAATAATGTTGTTATAACCACTCCATGAATCAGTTATAATTTTGGTCCCAGGGTTGACCAATGTATAAATAATATTGTTCAATATTTCTGAATTAACACGGGCACAAAAATTCATTTTGTTATTCAACTATGCCACCAACTATACAATATTGTTCATTAGTCATCCTCCTGTCAATGTTTTCTTTTTTTCATATAAAGATAAACATCAACTATTTCAACGATATCACCAACACCGTCAATCCGAAGATTTTCTTCTTGTATGATATTTTCTAGAACAAATTCCTTTTTTGTATCAAACCGGAATAATACCGTGATTACAGCTACGCCACGGTCTTTACCGTTGCTTCTAAAGTTGTTCATGTCGCAAAACATCAGATTCTTTTTTAGACGCTGCTTAAACCAATACGGATTCACTGAATATAGTCTTGGCATACATGCCAAAGGGTTTTCTACGTTCTTTGTTACAACATATTATTCTTTTGTCTACCCAATGCCTCATTATTCCACTCTCAAGACATAAAATATACCCACAGTCAATGCAACGCAGGGATTAGACGCGCAATATGTCCAAAGACACCACAAGTTAAAAGATATACTTCGTTTCTAGTTAATTCGCCAATTTTAAAGTGATTCATGGGTGTATATTAAGCTTTAATAATAATTGAATTAAATAAAAAACCATATTTTATTGTTTTTTTAATTGTTTTATAAATATTTTAAATTTTTCTTTTAATTTTTTTTAATCTCTCTCCATTACTTCAACAAAGCCACAAAATATTTCAATCTTAGCCGTATATTCAAAAAACACCATAAAAATATAATAAATTCTAATTCACTGGGTGTGTAAATACATAATTCACAAGATAGTGGTGTAGTTGAGTAGAGATAATCATATTTCAACAAACATAATTGTTACATGAGGGGGTAATTACTTAAGTTGAGACCGCTACTACTGAAATTTCTGTTGCCTTAGCTTCCCTAAACAACTTAATATGTAAACCTGTGATTAATTGCAATAACTGATGGGTTAGAAAGGGTATATAATTCTTTTAGGTTTGTTGATGTTGATAGGGTTTCTACAATTCATATTGAATGATCTTTAATTGTGTTAAATTATTCAAGTTTCTCCAGGTATGCGAAATAAAAAATATCAATTAAAGGATTAATTAGAATTTATACGAAGAGGAAAAAAATATCGGATTTGTGTAATTATAGCGGGCCCTTTTGAAGGTCTTTTATTTTTTAACCCTTGTTTTTATGTTCAAAAAAGAAAAGCTAAAAGAATCAAACGTACTAAGTAGTAGTGAATTGAATAAACTTTTGAAAACAAAAATTTGTAGATATTGTTTAAAACATTTAAATTTAAGACAAGACTGCTCAAATATACTTATATGTGCTTCAAAGAAATGCAGAAAAACAGAAAATTTTATTCATAAATCTTTATTTATTAAAACTGATTTTAAAACAATGAAATCTTGTTAATAATTTATTATTGGTACATTGGTTTGACAACATCACAAATTTCATTTTTATCGGATCCTGCATGAATACAATAAGAAATATTAGAAAGGAAATAAACATAATATTATTAAATTAGGAAAATGGTCAAACTGCAAAGATTGGAGAGCCAAATATAATAGTCGAGATCGACGAAAGCAAATTTGAGAAAGGAAATAAACCGAGGTTATCATGTTGAAGGAGTTTGAGTTCTTGGAGCAGTTGAAAGAACTACTCAAAGAAGAATTGTGTTGGAGGTTGTTAAAAGAAGAAATGAAGTAGTTATTAGTGATTTTATTAGGCACAATGTACGCATAGAAAGTATATTAATATCAGATGGTTGGAGAGGTTATAACAATGTTTCATTATTAATTCGTAGACATTTAGTTGTAAACCATTGTGTATCTTTTATTAATAAAGAAAATGGTGCTCGTACCAATACCATCGAAGGTAATTGGTCAGCATTAAAGCCTTTTGTTCCTAAAGATGTAGAACTAAAATACTAATAAGTACTTATATCAATTTGTTTGCTATTATGAGAAAATATAATGATTTATCGTTCAAAATATTTATTAAATTAATAATTTCTTATTCTTTTTTTGAACATAAAAAACAAGAGTTAAAAATAAAAGACCTTTAAAAGGGCCCACTATAATTACCTTTAACCCAAAATATCATTGTGAAATGAAGTAAATAATTACTCTTTCTTTAAATATTTGGTTTTGTGGGTTGAGCCAAGGAATATTCTCCAATATTAAATGCTAGGGCTTAAATCACAAGCATTTTCTTACTCACCGATGTTTTATATGATTAAATCATGGTCTTTTTTTAAAGGCTATCAGATTTAAATTTGCAGGCAGTATAAAAAGATTTTACATACAAAATTAAATATTGTTTCCAAAAAAAGATGTTTTATAATCACTTTTTATTTATTTTGTAGTTTGATTCTACAACTAAAAATGAATGTTTTCCTTAAGAAGTAATAGATACCAAACGCAAATCCCAAACTTATAACAACAAAGGTAGATATCACAAACAAATAATAATGAAAGGATATTTCTCAGTGCATGTTAACACACCAAGTCCCATGTTTTCGTAAGAAGTAGCAGTGTCATCATTCCTAATAGCTGCTATCAAATCTTTCCATTTGATACACAGCTTCTCAAGATTATAAGAAATGTGTTGAGTGTATGAAAAATTTTTAAAGTCGGTTAAATCTGAAATTATTTGCAGTGAGAATGCAAACACATCACTGCTATAAAACATTGGAAGTAACTCGAACAAGTAGACAAGTAGATACAAATACATACTAATAGATCTTAAACTCGTAAAAATTCCTATAAGACCTCCATGTAAAAAGATATTTATACTCATTTTGATAGAAAATATTCCAACAGAAATAATTACAGAGCCGAATGCACTATAAAAGAATATCTGACAAATAGACATTATAAAGGAATTGATAGTTGCCAAAAATAAAGCAAATGTAAACATCATTGGGAACTCCCACAATTTAAATAACAAACAGACAAACATAATGGCCAGATGATTTATATTTAAAGTAATAATCATCGAAAGGATTAACTCGTAAATACTATATACCCCCTTTTTCATTTCATGTAATATAAGAACTCTTTCTTTTAACATTTTAGAAGTATCAGATATAAAAATAAACCAACTAAACGAATAAGCCCAACTAAACAGTACCATTGCATAATACAAACAACTTTTCTCCTCGTTTCCCTCATCAACCACAGCAACTATTGTATTTATAAAAAAACATGAAAAGATAAAAAGTATTCTACTTATAAATCCAGAAAACCATCCCTGAAAACAAAGTTTTTGATTTCTTTTAAATAGTCTTAGAACATTTTGTATTGAAATGGAAGAATTATGATTAAAATTACTTGTTGTAGACATTGATGTATTTATACTTTCTAATTGACAGTACGTTTCTTGAAACCTATTTATATCTTTATTAACACCCTCAACAACACTATTTTTTGCTGTTAGTTCAAAAAGATATTCAGTAAAGCTTAAGTCGGACGGCTTTACAAACCCGTTTTTACTAAAAAATTCTTCGCATTCTAAATATTTTCCTGTAAATAATGATTTCCCTTTATAAAGAAATATAAAATCATCAAAAAATTTACAGATTGACGGACTCGGTTGATGAATTGAAATAAAAACAATTTTTTTGGATTCCTTAACATGTTTCTTCATAAAAAATATTAATTCTATCGCTAAATGTGAATCTAACCCTGAAGTAGGTTCATCCAAAAACAATATTGGCTTGTTGGATAATAATTCAATTGCTATCAACACTCTCCTTTTTTCTCCGCCACTAAGTGCTTCTAATTTAACGTCCATCTTTCCATCTAAATGTAAGAATTCAAGAATCTCTTTTAATTCAGTTTGAAAATCATCCCCCTTCCTTCGTCCTAGCGTACAGAAGTTAAGATATTCGGAAACAGTCGAATTCTTATCGTAAATGTTCTCTTGTTCCAATATTCCTACATAGTCATAAAAATTTTTAGGTCTTTCTTCATTTCCATATAAAATCTCTCCCCCGGTAGTATATTCGAATGGGATGTATCCAGAAAGCGTGTTAATAAAGGTGGTTTTACCAGCGCCGCTAGGGCCCATCAATATTATTAAACTTCCAGGGGTTGCACTTCCAGACAAGTTAGATAAAAGTGTTAATTCTTTACCATCTTTTTCTTTAACTTCAACACAAACATTGTTCCAAGTTAATTCACGATTCATTTTTATGGGAAATCCGAGATTTTATTTTATAGTAAAAATGTTTCTATTTCCGTAGTTAAAAATCTTTACCTCTTAATCCGAAAAAAATGTAAAAGATCTTCGATAATCTAAAAATTACAATGCAACCAAAGAAAGAAAACACCTTTAAATTGCTTAAACAAGGAATTTAAAATGAAATAAAGAAATGGGTAAAGGTATAGTATCGGGGGGGGGGGGGCACTTTTATTAAAAATATATTAATTAATTAAATTATAATATCAAAATAAATAAATATATAAAGGATTTAATATTAAAGCTAATGAAAAGTATATTATTAAAAGTTTAATTGTTATTGTTATTGATTGTAACATTATTTACGGTTATATTATTAACATTCCATTCTTTAATATGTTGACAAATAATATTAAAAGGAATATCGATTCTGCAAAATCACCGTCTCCACATAAACTCATCAAGATAAGAAGGAATAATTGTTCTTGAAGTACCGAACATATATTTAAACTTTCGCTTACAGAGTGACCAAGAACCCTCGATTGCATTTGTATTAACCCCAGTTTCCGAATCAGTAAAATGTAAAGAATGGTTTACCACTTCATGATTATATGGTACTAGTAACTCAAGAGGAGTAGCATCCGATCTATTGTTTGGTCCTCCCGTGTAAGTAGGAAATTCATCAGTCCATATAGTAGTAAATGGACTGACACATCTTCTAATTATTGGAAAGATTGTGTCTTGTGTTCTGTCGTTTACAAGCTCAAATTGAACATTTTTTGAGTCCATATCATAAATTCCAAAGACCCAGTCTCCTCTGGCGTTCATTCTAACTTCACCTCTATGATGAAGTAGGTTCATAAATTTGGATTCGTCTATTTGTACTATCGAATCCTCACCACCAACTATTAGTGGGCTCTGAAGTAGCCTCCAACTACAGATATCTCTTAAGTATTGAAACCACTGAATAACAGTGGTTTTCATAAGATTGGTTCTTCCAACCACTTGCTTTACTGAACTCTCATCTGACCAATAAAAAATTATTTAAATCATCTTTTTCAATGTAATTCTTAAATCTGAGAAATATGACATATATAAAATAGATTTTTTATATTTGTGTCGATTTGCTCTTGATCTATTTCTACAAATATAAATAAATTCGTTTTTCTCTGTCGTATCTTTTCTAAATTCATGGCTTTGCCGCAATATATGCACAGGGGCTATGGTTGTAATAGCCCCCTTTCCTTAAAAAATTCAATAAGCATTTTTTGGTTGCTTAATTTCAGATATAATTCTTCTGTAATCATCTCTATTAAGCTTTAATATTAAATTCTTTATATATTTATTTATTTTGATATTTT
>CAUVYK010000639.1:0-35055 GCA_963556175.1 Tipula confusa | reverse complement strand
TATATAATATATAAATATATAAATATATAAATATATAAATATATAAATATATAAATATATAAATATATAAATATATAAATATATAAATATATAAATATATAAATATATAAATATATAATATATAAATATATAAATATATAAATATATAAATATATAAATATATAAATATATAAATATATAAATATATAAATATATAAATATATAAATATATAAATATATAAATATATAAATATATAAATATATAAATATATAAATATATAAATATATAAATATATAAATATATAAATATATAAATATATAAATATATAAATATATAAATATATATATATATAAATATATAAATATATAAATATATAAATATATAAATATATAAATATATAAATATATAAATATATAAATATATAAATATATAAATATATAAATATATATATATATAAATATATAAATATATAAATATATAAATATATAAATATATAAATATATAAATATATAAATATATAAATATATAAATATATAAATATATAAATATATAAATATATAAATATATAAATATATAAATATATAAATATATAAATATATAAATATATAAATATATAAATATATAAATATATAAATATATAAATATATAAATATATAAATATATAAATATATAAATATATAAATATATAAATATATAAATATATAAATATATAAATATATAAATATATAAATATATAAATATATAAATATATAAATATATAAATATATAAATATATAAATATATAAATATATAAATATATAAATATATAAATATATAAATATATAAATATATAAATATATAAATATATAAATATATAAATATATAAATATATAAATATATAAATATATAAATATATAAATATATAAATATATAAATATATAAATATATAAATATATAAATATATAAATATATAAATATATAAATATATAAATATATAAATATATAAATATATAAATATATAAATATATAAATATATAAATATATAAATATATAAATATATAAATATATAAATATATAAATATATAAATAAATATATAGTAAATATATAGATGGTACAAATATTAGATTTGCGAGCCTTTGCATTTTAAAATATGCCTCGCGCAAGACTTTATTATAAAATTATTTAAATAATGTAAGTATAAACACTTTTTTTAATTTAAAACCCAAAATACTAAGTTTTCTGTGTAACCTCCTTCATCAAAATGACTACCGTTCGATTGATTAAATGATAAATTATGTGAATTTTTTTGTCAAACAAAATTAATTTCATCTTAACTCTCATACAGTGTGGGCTAGCTGATAAATGTACCTTTAATAAGTATCAACACTTTTTTAACGACCTATACATTCCTTCATCATTTATGGATAAAGATCAATAAAACGATGACAATTCTATAAATTATAATGATGACCTTTCATTAGATATTAGAGTTAAAAACTAATTTTTACAAAACTAATCCTATATGTAAGGATCTAAAATCGTTTAAATACTTTTCATTAAAACTAATTAATGGAAAATTAACTAATTAAAATAATATTGCGATTGTATATAATTTCCCATAGTAAAATTCATAATCTTTTCATCATTAAGAGGATAATGTGGTAAAACTGCACAATGTTTAAATGCTTTTGTAAATTTTAGTGCGCCGGCTGTAAAAATTAGCAGTTTTTAAAAAATAATATATAATATGTATAGCTTTTTCATATATACGTATATTATAGAAGCATAAATTGTTTCATCTTTGTGTATGATTTTCTCGCTAGATGAGAATCATTTGTCAAAACGTAACAGCTTCATTCCGTATAATTACCCAACAAATGTACAAGATATTGTAGCATAGAGCCAAATACAATAACAAAAAAATTCATTAGTCCAATTAGCATGATTAAAAAACCGTTGAGGGATGTTAATTAGTAAACCAAAATGTATAAATTTGTATTTTGCTTGGTTTTGGTTTTGTTGTTGTTTCTTATTTGCAAAAAAAAAAAAAAAAAAAACTTAAGTATGTATACAAAAGTACACACCGCAAAAAAGGCAGTAAAAAAGCAGCTAAAAGTTTAATTAGCTAATTTAAATTGAATGGCAGGAAAATATTCTCATAAAAAATAATAGCAACAGTAATAACAATAGGAACAAACGTAAAAATAAAAATTCCTGCCGTCGAATTACCAAACGGGTTAGAACTTCATCCTTGTACAGAATTAAAACATCGATGAAACCTTTTAGCAATTAGCAAACTTATAATATTTCTGTAACTCGTACCTGAATTCATAGAAAGACATTCACACAAAAAAAAACACCCTATAAAACAGACAATTTTCCTATAAATTTTCATACGCATGTACCTAATTAACATATAGATGGTCTATATATAAAAGAAACTAACTAATTATGATCTGTTCTATATATGATGTCAATTATGTTTTAAAGCTGGTTATTAATCCATTAATTATAAATGTTTTATCTCCGTCAAACATAACGTGAAATTAGCATAAACTATAAAATATCATTATTTCAATGAGGAAGAGGTTATACGATGTAAAAACTCTCAGATTTTAAAGTTTACAGTGTCACATGAAATATTCGTATCAATTTTTTTTGTATTTATGTATTTGATAAAATATTTAAATATGATCATATTTTGGATTTACTCATTTCCAAAAATAATAAGAACCAGATCCCTTAACATAAATTCATATTATGTAGTATGTATAAAGAAGGAAAATTCATTCAATTTTCTTTATTTTTTTTTACTTTAGCGATTTAGTCTAGCTTTATATATACGTATATATATTTCTCAAAACTAAGACGAAAGGTTTTAGTTGCATATTATTATATTGACAAAATATCTATATAATAATATATTTATATATAGAGAAAAGATAAGACTAGAAAGTATTTTTTTTTGTATCTCTATACGAAAATAAAAAAGACGATGAGACAAAATTGTATTTTCAAAAGGATTTGTCAACATTACAAAAGGATAATAAGTACGTAAGAAATACTATATATATATATATATATATATATATATATATATATATATATATATATATATATATATATATATATATACATATATATATATATAAATATGTATATATATATATATGTATATATATATATATATATATATATATATATATATATATATATATATATATATATATATATATATATATATATATATATATATGTATATATATATATATATTTATATATATATATATATATATATATATATATATATATATATATATATATATATATATATATACGTGTACATATGTGTAAACAAATTTAAAATATGTATATGCTTGATGAAGAAAAGAGACATGTGAAATCCTTAGAATTTTAATTTTTTGGGGAAATATCTTTATATAGATCTGCAATACCAACAATGGAACGATAATTCGATCGCTATCTAAAATCCTAATACATTCTTTGCACTGGGCGTCACACAAAATAAAAGTGGTTTTACTATAGGGACATTCCAATATGGCGAATAGTGAATATAGTTAAGGAAATTATTCTCGATATCTGTCAAAATTGATGAAGCCTCAATATGGTTTCGAAATTTAATTAAACTAATAAATTTTTTGAAAAATCCAATAAAGTAACTAAATCTTTAAAACATACTAATAAATTGCTTTACAATAAATAAACTTAAAATTAGTTCAATTCATTTAAAATGGACTGTGGATAACAGTCAATGCCAATAAATTCTGTATTAGTGCGGTGGGCAAGATCATGTCTCAAACTTAAAATAAGCCATGTCTGTCAGATTCTGAAGCTAACGCAACTTCTACATAAAAAAAGAATCATCCCTCACAGATCGTTGAACCTAAAATCTATAAGGATGATCTAATGTGTCTGAAAACATATATTTACGCCTCAAGATTTTGCAACTCGACCACTTCTGGTTCTGTAGTAAAACTCCTGGCAAATAAACTACAAAATTTTTAGGATAAGTTGTACTATCATTTACTATAGTTAGTGCCAACCAAGATGTTAACAAGTACAGCTTTATTTATTTTAAAATTGGGGTTAATTCTAACTTATTTGCGAGCTGCTGAAACCTGATTGATGGCCGATTAATTAAAGAGTTTTTTGATATGCCAAAAAACGTTATGCCGCCTTTGTTGATAATTTAAAATCAACACAAAAAATTGATCTGTCAACTACTTTATGCTATGTAATGCTATAGTCAAGCTAAGAAAATTAATTTCAATTTTTTTATATTATAATTATCAAAACGTTGAGGTCCTTGCACCAAAACTTATCTATTTTTTTTAGGAGTATTGAAAAATCGTTTTGATGTTATTGTTTTAACTGATACATGGCTTTCTTCAGATATTTTGAATGTTGGATTATTTGAATGCTTAATACATTATTTGTATTTTTATGTTTCGTAGTAAATAGTCCCATAAAATTCCGATTACAAGCCTATTTCAATATTGTCAGCTATGCTAAAATTGTTCGAGAGCATGCTTTGTGACGTCTTGATTCAAACATTTGGAAAGGTAATAATTCCACAACACCATGAATTTATTTTAGGTCCTTCAATAGGAACTATTATCGTTATATTTGTCCACTTCGCACTAAATTCAATTGATAATGGTTCGCAAGTTAATGTGGTATTCATAGATCTCACAAAAACATTTGATAGAATCTCACATGAGATTGTTTTATCTAACCTGCTAAAAATCGGTGTTCACTCTAATTTATTCTTCTGGATGGAATCTTATTATTGCGGTCGCAATCAAATAGTTAGTTCCTCTTCAGGCGTCCCTCAAGGCAGTCATTTGGGACCGCTATTATTCCTTCTATTTATTAACGATTTAAACGTCAGTCCCCTTTATTCGGTTTTTTTTTGTATGTAGATGACATGCAAATTTACGTTAAAATATAATGGTTTAAGGACTATGAACTTCTCGAGTGTGACTTCTGTAGTTTTTTTGAATGGTGTGTAATCAATAGATTAGAACTCAACATATCAAAATATCGTGAATTTTCATCTCATAGAAAGAAAAATCCCATTCGTTACGATTATAATTTTAAAAACGCGACCATTAAACGTATTACGGAATTCAAGGACCTCGGAATCACCATGGAAAAACGCTTAACTTTTATTTCGAACATTAACATAATTATAATTACAGGTAATGCTATATGTTAGGATTTGTGGTTAGAATTTTAAAAAGATTTCAACAATGTGGCTACTTACAAAACCACCTGTTCGTTCACAGGTGGATTTGCCCATTATCTGGGATCCACAATTCTTCAGTCATTTTAATCGCATTTAAGCCCATTTAAGCGTACAAAATAAGCGTATATTTTTAAACGGATTTTACGCGTTGTTCTAAGGAATAATTTTCATGTAGCGAGGGCTTAAGCTGATTTAAGTGTTTAAGTGCAACCTCATTATAATATGGGGGTTTAATTTATTTTGCAATTCAATAATCTTATAAAAATCTATGTCTTATGTGAGTGTCTTATGTCTTTCTTTTCAGAATACTGATTGAGGGAAAGTCAAATTTTAACTCAATTTAACCTAAATATATATTCTCTAAACAATACAAAATAACCAAAATTGTCCTTTTTCCAACAAAAAAAATATTCCAACCACATGATGATTAAGCCTTGGAATTCCAAATGATAAACGTAAAAGCTGAAAAATATAGTAGGAAAATCCTACATCTTCGTCGATATAAGACAAAATTGTTCATATCATATTTTTAAATGTGTCAAATAAAATTACATCAATTTTTCATGAAAAATTATTTTTAATTTACCAGAATACACTTTTCAGAAATATCAAATTAAAAATAAGGAAAAATTAGTCTTGGGAATTAATGCTATACAAATTAGTATTCTCAATTTTCTTGGAAAATACTAGAATAGTGCCACTGGCTACGATTTTATTACTGCGAAAATTTTAAAATATTTGCAAGAGAAAGGTCGAACTAAACTCACCAACTATGTAAATGCAGCCATCAAATTTATTCCCAGTTTTTAAAAATTGAAAAATGAAACATGATACTTATCCATGGTATTTAGCGATGTGAGGGGAGCGATGACGACAATAACGACAACTATAACCCCAGTTTGGAGTACAAAATCCATCGGCCAAACCATGGCCATTACAGGATGGCTGATAGCCTATAGTCGTGTATGTAGTCGGATTTAGAGAAAGCAACGAAGAATCAACACAGAAATTATAATAAGCTATAAATGAACTATAAGATGAAACTAAGAGCTGGTTTGGATCTGTGAAACTTAAAAATTAAATCAGAACCAAATTGACAAAAAAGAAACGCATTAGGCGGCTTTATACTATATAGAGACATTAATCGAATACTACAGTTTATATACGTGTGCTTATAAAATCCACGAGTAAAATACAAAAATATATCTGCAGACCTCAACTCTAAATTTAATAAATCTGTATTATTCCAGACTTGGTCATAAATTGAAGCCTTAATCCTAAAGTATTTGAATTAGAAAATATAATCATCTTATATTGTAAATATTAAATGTGCGACATCCACCATATATCGCACTGTATATACACATTGTAGCACGCACATTCAATTGCTAAATAATTGAATTCATAATATACCTAATTCGTACATAAGTACATTTTATCCCATTAAACGTATATAAATAATCATATAAATCTCAAATATCTCTAAATGTAATAAAAATAAAAAAAATAAAATTTGGTGACAACAAAAATATCAAGATATAGAAACATTATCCCTCCTATAAATCAAGAAATCTCATAAAATATCAGAAAATTCATCGTATACCACCATAAAAATTACGTTACATAAAATTATTTATTTCATCTAACGCAGCCTCGCCTATAACAACATCAACTTTCGCATCCATCGTATATATCGTCTCTGGAAATTGTATGTCAACAAAATAACAAACAAAAAAAAAATAAAAAAAATACGCGTAAATCGTAACTTTTTTTTTATGGCCTTCGATGGAGCACATCGCCACGCCACGGTTAAACATGATGAATCAAAATATAAATACGGGTGTTAAATATAAATCCTAATGTGTGAGACGACGACGCTTTAGGATATTGTCATAATTATAATATATTTAATACTTTGAGAGGATATAAAGATCATATAGTTTAGGAGTGCGAGTACTTCAAATAACTTTTATTTAAGTATAAATAATATACATTAAAATCGAAGTATTTTTGATTAGTCACACAATGTAAATCTCTTCTGCTCTAGAACGAAGTCAATGAGGACGACACTTATTACATTTATAAATATATAAATTAGAATTATATAAATTAGAATGCTCTTAATAATAAAGCCTTTGGCAGACAACATATGAAACTGGGGAGATCTAACCAAATAAAAAGTATTCGTTTAGGTGATAATTGGTAAAATCTCTAAATGAAAAACTAAAATTTAATATATAGGTAAAATAGAAAATTAATTGTCTATCCTTTCGTTTTGTATTGTAAAGTATAGGTACGTAAAACGACAAAAATATCATTTGCAGTTCAAATACGTATAGTATGAAGCAAAATAAAGGAAGGTGCCTTCCTTTTAATACCTAAATTATAATTGAGTTGATTGCAACATATAATGTTGTCCTATTATATATACATTGCAATAAAATCACATACAAATACACAAAAGTTACATACCTTTTGAGGATATTATTCCATCTTTTATTGAATATGTTGAATATGAAATAAAATTCTCTGAATGTTTTTCCCCAAATTATCCATACAATTCTGAAACGAAAGAACAAAATGGTAAAAATTAGTTCATTAGCACTAATAGTTATTATATAAGTCATACAATTATATACCTAGAATTATACATAAATATATTTTGTTGTAAGGACGAAAAATGTTCTTTGATATTATATACTTTCAAACATTATATGCACAAAGAATTTCTAATTAAATATATTACTTTTGTAATTTAACAGAATCAAAAGCGAATCTCAATTAGTTTTATGCGTTAGAGGTTAGATCTTGTACAGTGTATAATAAGGTTTTAAATTTAGAAGTACAATTATTCCTAAAGTACCACGTGACTTAAGTTAAACTAAGAGTCTAATCAGGTAAAAATGGTTAAGTCGATGCACTGGTAGTCAAATAAACTGATTACCTATCTAATAAAGTTAGAGATGAACCTGCAAACACTCCTAAGTTTGAGAGGACCATTGATCTTATCATTGTTATCATTTAACGGTTTTTATTTGCATAAGAATGTCACCCTGGCTTATTGATTGATTGATTGATTGATTGATTGATTGATTGATTGATTGATTGATGCCATATTCATATAAATTCTCGCGCCCTCTTATACGCTTAGCCAAATTGAAAAAATCAATTTTTCCAACCCTGGAATGTGCTTCTGCTCGGATTCTTATGCTAAAGATCTTTCGAACACCATCCCACCATCATTTCTACGGAAATAAATCATGTGCACCTACTCTGGATATAAAGAAGCCCTTAATTTATACCCAAAATTGGTAAATGTGGAAAATGTATAGAAGAAATTTTCCTTCGCCAACGCAACATATTTTCCTTATTGTTCAAACTCAGAACTTTTACCCCGAAATACTAGATAAACCTTCCAAAATATCTCTATACCATTACCGAACCACATTATATGTCAATCTTAACGCAAGACAAATATCCCTCAGAACTACATCAAATATTTTACGGCGAATCAGTTACTAAAACCGGCCCCAACTATACATAAAATGATATATAAAATACCAATTTTGGGTTATGTACCCTGCGCAGTCGAACGTGAACTCTTCTCTACACTACTACCATAAAAATGATCGTGTAATGATCCCAGATTTCAGCAAATGAGCTACAATTACGCTAGACTTTCTTAGAGTTTACTAGCTCACAAGGAATAAGAGATCCATATAACTATAACAAACCCAACATTAACCCGAAAGAAAATTAAATTAGGCATATACTAAACAAATTAAAAAATTCAACAGAATAATTGGCAACAATATAGTTTTACCCACCTTATGGCAACAATTTACCTATACCGACCAAAAATTCATGACCTAAAGAATTCATCAAAACCTAAAACTCCGACTCAAACAACACATATCAGATTCAGTAAACCACACATTTCTAACAATTTCTTTCTTTGTCTTCAGCAGAAAAAACAATTGGATCTTAAATCGATGCTCTAATCCATTATCTTGTTCTGAAGAGAGTTAACATATACAACAAATGAAAGTGGAGAAATCAGCATCAACAGTAATGATTCCTTTTATTCAAGATGGATTTCCTTATCCTAAGCGCCTCAAGTCGAGAAGTAAGTAAAAAAATTGTGTGAAAACGAAGTCATTTTCGAAACTACTATATAATTTTCTGCATTGGTTCGTGCATCTGAATGAAGACAACAAAATATAGAATGGTTTTCGATCTTCAAAGTCAATCATTAAAACTTTTAAAAACATCAAAATAAATGCTATTCACCGAGCGATTGGCGCGGTAGTTAAAGCTGTGGTGTTTGGGATGGGAGGTGCCGGGTTCGAATCCCAACGGAGGAAGGATGCAAACTGAAACATGCTGTCTGGAGCAATGCAATGTCCAGGTGAATTTAAAATCGAACCTGTATTCGTGCGTCCTCGATTTGACTGGTGATGGCGTAAGGTAGGACGTTAAAAATTAACGGTAAAAGAGTTGGGAGAGCTCCGGTCCCAGAAAAGATTACAGGTTTAAAAAAAAATAAAAATAAAATGCTACTCGACAAATGTGAGTTCTAGCGAAGTTGAAGTTTTAGGCTTCATAATCTCAAAAGATGGCATAAAATTGAACAACACAAAAATTAAACCTATGTTTTCGAGCTTTCTCCACCACATATGGGCATATGGGCCTCTGACTTCGTTTCTAAGAAAAAAGGTATTCAAAACCTTCTCAAAGACAAAACGAGTAGATCTAAAGAAGGAGTATATAAGCCTTTAGTTAAATACAAATTTTCGTTGTCTCTAACGAAGTATTGCTAACGTTCCCCAACTTTAAAAAATAATTGTAATTTACCACGGATGCTTCCAATTTCGAGCTTTGTACCTTATTACTTCAAGAGGGAAAACCTTACATAAAATCAACAATAAATATTAAATCTCTTTCTTACAGGTGCGTGTTTTAGCCACTAAATTCTAGGATTCACACAGGTCAAACAAAAATATAGAAAAAAGTGACCTTTAAATTATTCTCGTGGTTGAAAAATACTGAACAAAGAGCTTTCTCAATTGCTGACATTATCACACGATTTGAGTGCGCATAAATTTTATTGGAAGTGGATCGAAATGATGGATCCGTATGATGGATAAATCCAGATTATACGAATTTCGAAATAATTACAAGGTAATAACAAGCAAGTAATAATTAAAATAAGAGAATGAGATTCGAATGATGAAAAAAAGGAAATATTAAATATGCCATTCATTTGACAAAAACTTGCATCATAATTTCCCTTATCAGACTTAGAAATTAAATTAGCCATAGACTAAATTTGCCATAAATATCAGTCGCTGTATTACAAATTAGCACTTAAGCCAGGAAAAAATATTAATAGACCTACTTATATCGAATACTATAACATTATAAAGAGAACAAGTATATTCTGGCCTTACATATCCTGAGTTTCAGAAAATACTATAATTTTCACACTATAGGCGCGCTCGTGTTAGGTCACTAACACATATTTTGTTACAAAGCTGTCATATTTTCACAGAAAACAAAACAAAAAAATTATATAAATTTTCTCACATTTAAGCAAATTAGTTGTAACAAAATTGCAACAAAAAAAAATAATTAAATCGAACATAAAAATAAATCTTCTGGGTGGTATAACGTATTGCACTTAAATTTTCGAGATGCATGTTATATAAATAACTTAAATTTCTTATTTTCCATTTACTTTAATTCCACTTAAGCAATAAAACAAAATTTATACGTACGAAAAAAAAAAAAAACAAAACAAAAACTACCACAACATTATCTTAAACTATATATACGAAAATCTCGTTTAAAATTCTTTCAAACTTATAAATTTTATTTTATTCCTTCAAGTTATCCATCGTTAACCTGTTAAACAAAACTAAATATTACACAAAAAAAAAAAAAAAAAAACAATTTAAAGCATGAAACAAAGCCAAGAACTGTTAATAAAAAATAAAAAACATATAATTGAAAAAATAAAAAATTAAAGACACAAAAGAAGAAACTTTAAATTGATGGAACACGGCAAAAAGATATCGCGATTTTGATATTATAAGAAAAGGCGCGCACACACAACACAAAATATATACAACAAGAATTAAAATTTACCGAAACTAAATACAGGAAGCCATGTGAGTATAATTGAAAAAACGGTGTGTCTGTATGCAAGATGACGGACAAACGGGCGCGGCACGGAGAACTCAAATAATTAGTCTATGTGGTATGTATGTTTTATAATGTATATACATAATAATCAAAGAACGTTATGAATTTTGTATTTTTCACATCTTGCCTTTTTTTGATGCTGCTGCGATGGATGACGATTGTGTTCTGATTTTAATTTTATTTTGTTGTTGTTGGTTCGTTCATTTTAAAGTCTGAATCAAAACCACACAGTCACTAGCAGTGCAAAATTACACAAAATAAAAAATAACACACGGTAGAACAAATTAGCGCATGGTATTCCTTCCATCTACATTATGTACACGTTTTTGGCTTTGTTGTTGAATGTTAAATGATTTTAATTGAATTGAATTGTTAATCTCGCAATTTATTCAAACAGAAATATTTATGTTGTGTTGTATGTATTTTTTATCCTAAATTGCTAATTTAGAACAATGACTTAGAGGACTAAAAAACGTATGAGAATTATTGTATGCAATTCAATTGTTGTTCCTCGTTTACAGTGAATTGAAGTTTTGTTTTTAGTTTTTATAAAATTGAATCAATTTTCTCATGAATTGGTATTTTCATTTACTCGTCATCGTGATGTACGTATATATATATGAGATTCAAAAAATAAACACTTTTTTTAATGACTTGGCAAATATATGTATCAATATCATGATAATTATGAGATATGTATATAAACCGAAAGGCTTTAATGGATGTTGGTTTGTGGTTTTGTATTTTAAAGCCACTGTCATGATAAGTTAATTGAAAAAAAAATTAAATTGGCAAGTGTCTTAATTATTGATGGTTTGTAATCGGTTGTCGTGGCATTTTATTAGCATATCGGTGAAACTAAAACGTGCACCATTACGATCGATATAAAGTTAAAAAACATATCGTACACTGTGAAATCAGATAACATTTATGAAATACCTGAATTAATTAGCTTATTTAAAAAAAAAATAAAACTATATGTACTTTTCAAAATACAATTAAATTAATTTAATGAGCTTGATTTGTACTAATTACCAATTTCTAATTATATACCAACACACATATAATACTGTAACATAATATTAATATGGTGAAAACTTCATACCATTAATTTGTTACCAACGTTGTTCTACAATAATAGCAGTAACAACACATATATAAGCATAACCCAAAACACAAATAAAAAAAAAGTAAAAATAAAAATGTAATTTGTAAATTACAGAATTACAACAGATCGTGATTTTTAAATAGTTGAGTAAATTCCATCCGATTTGTTATTTTAGTTTGTAAAACAACAACAAAAAATTATCGATTAATTTTAAATAAAATACTAAAAGATTTCAGTAAAGTAATTTGTTGGGACACATGACATTAACGGACACTCTCGATACCATTTAATGTGTTGGTAAATTAGATGACACAATTTTTATAAATTGGAGTAAAATTAGAAAAACTATACTTTCACTGTACTGAAGAAGCTAATTGCATCGACCGATTTGTCAGAGAGGAAATTCCTATTTTACGAAACCACATCAGAGGTTATTGAGAAATTTTGTTTCGTTTTCAGTTGAGGTTGGTTTAACACTTCCTGGGGCATGGTGAACGGTAGCCAAATGATTGCTCATTTGGCACATTGACTAATATAGAAAATAATTTCTTTTAGAAGGAATCTGTGGTTTTGCTGTTAGAGTTGCCAGTTTCATATTTTTAGATTTGGCTAAAATTCACCATCTCGGATTCTTGCGCAAGGAAGAGTGCCTTAGGCCAATTATTTCCCAAACCCGCTGTTTTTAAAAATTCCAGAGTCGTTTTAGCTGCCAAAAGCGCCGACATCAACGACTGTGAAAGTATAATTGGAATCACATAAATCCACCAGGACGAGGCTATGATTGATGTCTTTTATATTTAAAAATAGTGAACCACTTTTCAGTGGGCATCTAATATTAATATGTTTTCCGTCGATTGATCCCGGACAATTTGGAAAACCCGTTTTAATTTCAAATTCATGTGCTATTTGCAATCATTCAGCAAAGGTTGGCTTTGAATATCTTATATAAATAAATAGCAATATTTCCTTACATAAGTGTAATAGCCAGTCGAGTTTTTACGTTCGTTGGAGTTTGTTGGGAGTGCATTACTAAAGTTTATTTTAATATGTTAAGTAAAACCGTAATATGATCAACACTGATTCGCTTAGCTTTCTGAGAATGTCCCGGCTCATTGGCTTTATTGGTAGAAATATACATCGCCGAAAAAACCGAATTTATTTCTAGAATGTACGGCCAAGGACGAACCACGAACTACTGGAATGTCGGGCATCACCGTACATCCGTGTTTCATATAACAAAGCCGAAGAAGTGGATGAAATGTTAGTTATGACAGACTCGGCCCGGTTACTGACACCTAAGCGATCGATGATAGTTAGTGGTTTTTTTGTGGGGTAAGGAAAGGTATGTCAGTAATACAGAATTGGTCCGGTTTCCCTATAGCCAATATTCAAACTAGCACAAGACAATAACAAAAATAACAACAATTTCAACATTATTGCAATTGTGCTATGCAACAAAATCATTCAATATTATTGACCACCCTGTCATCTATATTCAAATTAAATATATTTCGTAACTTCACACCTCATGCAACAACAAAACATAATTTCATATTTTGTGCAGCGGACAAATGAAAGTCAAACCGGGTGACTCTTCATATTTGGTGCACATTCATTTTTCTCTGCGTTTGGGCAATATATACAAATCGGAATAAAATGCATCATCCGTTTTTTTTTATATTGCGGTCATTGGCTATACGAATAAAAGTGATTAAAAATAAATCGAAAACAATCGAGATGTTTTGGTGACAATAAGATTATTTAAAATACGTTCGCCGACTGATCACAGATGGAAACGCTGGACATTTAAGTATCCATAATATTACTCAAAAAAGTCTAAATTACACACCCGAAATTGTCAAATTTTAGTAAATGCTGATAACTGAATTCTTTTAAAGATTATATGTGTATGAATAAATTAATTTGCAAAAAAGTACAGCTTGCTGAACAACTAGGATATATCCACAGCACCAAACAACGTTTATCATCGTCCAATATACCATCTTAAATGCGTATCGAGCCGAAATAACGATTCCGCAAACTCCACAGCGAACGGCCACTGGTAGCTGTTGTGTTGGTCGCGTTATAGAACGCAACCAACACCACAGCCGCCAGCTACCGTGCGCTGTGGAGTTTGCGGAATCGCTAATCGACTCGATATCCCTAAGATGGATTTGAAACGATGATTCGATGATTTGATACTATAGTATTACCTGCAAGCTGTACTGAACTATAAAGAATTTTTTTTCTATATATAATTACAAGAATGCATTTGTAGTTCTAGCGAAGTATACAAAGAACCCTAAAAAAATGTATAACTTTTAGTATGTACGCAACATTTAAATCACTACATGTAAATACCATGAATACAAAATTAAATACTACAATATTAATACTACTACCACAGAAAAAGATATTATTTGATTTTGTGGGTGGAATCGAAACGCAATATATATTAAAAATGTGATTGTATCTATATGCGATTAGGTAAAAACCAAAATAAATGTAGATGGACGTAAAAATTACAATTACATCTAAATTTGACCTTGGCCAAGAGACGATTAGTATGAAAAATTGAAATACGATAATAATGATACATCGAGCAGATATAATACACTCATCCCTCGCTTAACCAAAACTCAAACAAAAAAAAAAAAAAAAAAAAAAATTGAACGAAATTTCGCTAATTAATTTAAACTAAAATTTTGGTTTACGTAATTAAATTTACTAAATTTTTTTACATACATATTTTATCTTTTTGAATTTCATTTTACGAAATTTCGTTAACGAAATTTTAACTAACGAACTTTTCGTGAACAAATTAATTGCGTTAAGCGAGGGATAGGTGTAAAAGACAGGTTATTATTCAAAATAACAAAATCAACAATTGTATATACGCAATAGTGTTGGTTTTGAATATAACAATACAATTTTCAACCATACCATCCTAACTGCTGAGTGTATTAAAAAACAGAACTGGTTTCTACAAAATATGAATATTATGATCGAGTAATGTACACCATTATGTTAAAAGTCTATACACTTGTACACGATATAATGTCATAAACTTTATTTCGACTACAAAATACAAAAAAAAAAAGAAATAGAATTAGTCGGTAGCCAGAATCACTGTCCGGATGTATTTGAGTGAAATTGAAACCAATAATTTTAACGATATAGGCCGGAATCATTTTTTTTAATTTGACAAATTTTAGAAGTGGGATTATTACTCGTGTGTGATTATTTCGGAGAATAATCAATGAAATTTCGTTGATTTTGTAGAAAAAAAATCGTATAAAATGCCAAGAATTAACGAAACTGATTCTGAAACACTGGTAGCACTCAAAAGTATACAAGTCTGCTCCATTTCCATTTGACCTGCTCCCGTGAGATTTTGAATAATTTGATTGAATGGGACATATCTAATAGGCTAGAATTTTATTCAATTATAAAAAACCAAGTCAATATTTAAATTTCATAAGATGCTGTAATTTTTATTTTACTCCATCAGAAGTCCTTAAACCATATATAAGGCCTATTTAGGCCCATTATGGAATTTAACTCGTTTGTCTTATAGGTGGAGCTCCAAAATCCCGCATTTTCAGACAAACAGACAAACCGGCCGCAGAATGGACCAACATATAACCAATAAAACTCTTTACCATGTCGATATGTCCACTGACGACAATACCGACAGATTCATCTGAAGAACAGGTCATTTCTTAAAAGATGATTCACTATACTCGCCGTTTCAGAACCAGATGTGTTGCGTGAAAATGTAACAATGTTAGGGCAGCGTTGGAAATTATTTCAAAAAATGGTTCAACATTTTTGGAAACGATGGTCGACCGATTACCTAAGAAGCCTTCAACAGAGGGTATAATGGAACAGCAAACAACCACAATTCAAATTAAATGACATTGTACTCCAGCAGAATTACTATAATCTAGAGGCTCTATAATTTAGACTATAGGATTATAATCTAGAGGCCCAATTTCTGCAGTAACTGAATATAATTGTAGTTGTAAATAAAAAAAAAATTCTTAAAAAACTATACTCAAAATAGATATACTTTCAAAGAAAGGTATATTAGGTGGTGTGGAATATGAACTCTTGCTGAATATGCTATAAGCTCTGACAATGGAAACAAATGTCAGCTTGAAAATATCATGAAACTAAGTATATTTGCCTTGGCAAAATAAATTGGTTTGCTCCTACTAAATTAAGTAACAATTTTCTTACCATTCTGATCTTTTAAAAGTTATTTAATTGCAGCTTTAAAGTTTAGCCTTGAAAAGTTTAGCATCCCGAGCGATCAATAGGTAATCACGATAGTAGTTGAAATTTTGACCGTTTTTGTGTTTTAATTGCAGTATAAATATAAAAAAAATGTGTAATTGTTGGTGTGTGTTAGTAAAATTGATGAAAGTTTGGTTTTTATACCGAATTTGTGTGTGGTAATCTTACAATTGTTTTAAGTTTGTGTCTTTTGTTTCTACTGTTTTCGTACAAGTAGATTAGTGCGATTTTGCAGAGTAATCGATACGAGGATGAATGATGCGATCCGCTGTAGTAATGTGACTACTCCTTTCACGCGGGGTATATAAAGGCGTCACATGCTCAGGTCATTGTATACGGATCGTTCCGTGGTTAAACTAATCACTGCAAAGTTATTATTCCAGTAAAAAATAAATACAAAATTACTGTTATTGTCTAAGATTTATATTTAAGTTTGCGTTTTTTTTACTTCTGTCAATTTAATTTTTAATTGTTCATCCTTCGGGAAGGGTTTGCATGTCCACTCAGTTCTAATTTTAGTTACGTTCTGAATGTGTGGAATCTAGTAGTCAATTGTTGTGTCTGCTAGAGGACAAGTATTTGAATCCACATTTGATGAGCAGCTCATATACATCATATTATGAATCAACAAGATCAATGTAACAATAACTGGCATGTTATCGTCCGTTGTTAAAATTCTTATTTTTGCCCAAAAGTGGTATTTGAATATAAGAAATGGAACAACGGATGTGTTACTTTCAGGTGCTAGCACAATCTGGCTCAGTTTATAAGAGATTTTGAATGCACTATTGTAGCTTCGGTCTTGACTAACTATCGTTGGTAACGGATTTCCTAAATAAGTTTTTCTATCTGTCTTTATCAAAGCAGTGAGGCTCACCTATGGTTATAAATGCTCATTGCGCATTAAAGTCATGGTAGAAAAACATATTCTAATTGGTTTTAAAATTTCTTTTTTCCAACCCTCGGGCACCAATTTAAATTTTGTCAATTCAGAGGTGGTGTCGAAGGCAGGAACCAAAAACCTAAGTTAATAAGTTGTTGTTTTTTTTTGGTAATCAAATTGTTTGATTTGCTCATAGTTAATTTTCGAGCCAAGTTCCACCCAAGTTTATTTTATTTTGTATCTTTCGATATGGGTATCGCAAGTCCACTAATTTATGTTGAATACATCCATAATGTTTTTTGGTTCCACTCTTTAAATCCTTTCCTTATTTGACAAAACCTAGAATAAGTTAATGGTGAGCAGAAGGTGAAAAAAATGGTTACTCAATTTTTATGTTAAACTTTTAGAATTTAAGTCCTTTTACCATCGAGTTTGGATGAAAAGATGGTTATATATTTTGAATATTTATGAAGTATCCCAATTTTCCTAATATTTTTTAGGTTTTACTTTTCTAAATTTGAACTGTACAACCACACACAGATGATGTGTTCTGTTAGTAAAAATAATTTAGTCCATCTTTGTGTTGGTTGTACGTGCACATAGTCCTGATCCACACGATTGTAGTTGATTAAGTGTGTAGACGACCGAACAAGGGACAATCCACCACAGATTATCTAAAAAATACTAACAAATTTTCGAAAATTTTCGACTGTAGACACGATAAAATTACAGACAAGTTATTTGAATCTCACAAGTAATTTCGAAATGTTAACAAAGCAAAAACCTGACACACACCCATCAAAAATAAAGCGCAATAAAAAGTTAGCACTTAGAACATTCCAACCAAAACAAATTGATTCTGTATTAAATGCCATTTAATTTATGGTATATAAACTAACTACTTTGTCCCGACTACCAGAAAAAATATGGCTTCATTTTATTGCCAAAAAAAATATTGATATCTGTTACATTCTGAAACTTTGTATGCCAGTATTTGAAAAAGTATGTATTACGCATTGACACATTAATGAATCAATTTTTGGCCACATCTATCCATTTTCGATCGATCACTGATATAGACACGCATACATCCATCCAAATACTCTTAAAAAAATCAAACGTACCTTAGGTGTTTCATTCTCGATGGCGAGATTTTGTTTTATGTGGTGAAATGCTACACCGTCAATCGACAAATTAGTTCACCGTCAATCGACATATTATAGTTCACATTTGATACACAAAAAACTAAACACAAACTATTACTTTATCTACATTAAACACTGATTGTATACTTAATTTTTTTTATATTTACAAAAGGAGTTACAAAAACACTGCACAAAATTTTCAACTAGACTAAGCCAAATTACAACGCAAAAAAATTATTTTTATAATTTAACCCGTTACAAATGCCAACAACCAAACCACAAATTACCAAAAACAGGAATTTTTAGCATTACAATCTGTAACAATTGAATATTAAAGTGTGTTTAGAATTAGTGCCATCCAAATAAAATAAAAATCAAAGTGAGTGCAATGAGTGGCCAGTAAAATTTACTGTTTTAGGAGGTTGTAAAACATGCAAGACACTGTGGTATTAAATTAAATCGTAATTTAAAACAAAATTCGATTTTATAGGCCATTGCTTTAGATCTGATTTTTACCAACCGACCTGGAATGTTCAAAATAAACGAATCATTATCGCCACTCTGTTCCATTCTGTTTCAATGATATTCATCTTTGCAGAAAAGAATAGGGCACCATTATCGTGAGTTTTAACGCATTCAACAATCGTCTATTCAACAAAACGGTACAATGAGAGCGTGTCAAATGAAGAGAGGATAAATTATCTCCTTTTTTTGGTTCTAAGTCACGCAGCAAACTTAATCAGCCATCTCACGACGAGTATATATGATTACATGAAGTACTCTTATCGCCAGAGAAAAAACAAGCGATTACTAGCCGGGGCACGCACGTTAGTGTATTACTAGACTTACCCTGCTGACAGTTGATTCTGCTAGCGGGTTGAAAATAATACAGGACACTTTTATAGAATATCTACACGCAATAAATAACTTAGATGTATCACTAGAATGCCTTGCCTTAGTAATAAACATTTTAACGAAAAAGCGTGATTCTGCGGGACCTTATTTATGAGAGCACCAAAACGCTAAAAAAATCCTCTATCTGACGACTATAACTAGAGCGTCAGCACCGACAAAACTTTGGTAAAAGGGAACACAATCATATAGCTACAAATGAGTCATCCTGTGGATATTGCAGTAGGACTCTCGAAATTATTAATTGCAAGCCGTTTCAAAACCTATCAATTTTGCAGCGAAAAGGAAGGCACTGCCGAAGGAAATGTGCAACATGCAATGGAGATGATCTTCCTTTACTTCATTGCTTCAAAAATCGCAAGAAACCTCAATGACAACAGCCCTGCGAACAGGTAATAGATCTGAAGAAAACTGATAGCGTAGGTAGCGTTTTATTAGTGGCCGCATCGGTCAAATTAACGGGTAAAAATGAGCACAACATGGTTTGTCTTTTGACTGATCTCGGCTTCCAAGACACCACCATAACCGAAGATATCGCAAACAAGCTTAAACTCACTATTCGTTTATTAGCAACTTATTAGTTTCCAAACCATTCGGTCAATCAAAGAAACAGCGATCGCTCGACTACTTCAAGTCAAGCAAGCCCTGACCAAGAATCCTGAGTTGGCTCTACTATATACCAATCATTCATGCATGCTTATGAAACTACAGGACACATGAAGAAAACTGATAGCGTAGATGAAGATGATTAGCACTGCTATCTTCCTCATTATGCTGTCTTGAAGGAAGAAAGTCCAACAACAAAACTATATAAAAGCCGTTTTGATGCATCGGCTAAAACATCCACTGGGACATCATTAAATGAGGTAATGTTGAGCGTACCTTTACGTTGACGGAAACATAAGTACGTCTATACACAGCAGATTTATAAAAAATATTTCGGCCGATTAAGGTTCATGACGAAGATCAGAAATATCAGCGGATTTTATGGAAAAGGTCTCCTGATAGGCAGCTGCAAGAATACAAACATGCAACCGTGACTTATATGGCACGGCCCGAGCTACTTACTTACCGGTGTGAACCGATTAATGAAATCGATTAAGAATTGGGCATCGTGCAGACCACACTTTGACGTATTTTGCGAAAGGATCTTGGCTTGCACGCTTATAAGATTAAGTTGTGAATTATGCGACGTATGTTCTCGGATTAGGCTCTGGAAATGTTGGACGAAGATGACCAATTTCATCGCAAAATCATCTTCAGTGATAAAGCACATTTTTGGCTAAACGGCTTTGTCAACAAACATAATATACGTTAATGGTCAGATGATAATCCTTATTATGTGATTCAAGAAATACCACTTAAGCCACAAAAATAACTGTATGGTGTGGTTTTTCACAAAAATAACTGTATGGCCATCGAGAGATGGCAATTAAGAAAATATTTTTATTTAACTCATTTTAAGAGAATATCAGACTAATCCCTATTAGAATGTTTCTTATTCGATTTCATCAATTATTTTTAAATTTCCCCTTTCGAAATAATGCATGTTATAAATTTAATATGTATTTACTCGCATGAAGCATGGACATCTTTTGCTGGTCGTACGAAAAAATTCAATTTTAGTCACATGTAAGTGTTCGACAAAAAGGCAAACTATTAATTGGCATTTTAATATTATTTTCAATTAAATTATAAAACACTGTGGTTAGGAGTAACAAAACTATTTAATTCAGTTAAAATAACAAAATTCTTTTTGTTTACAAAATCACTAAATCAACCGTATGGTTAACTGTTTACCTAAATAATTTTACAATCAGATTCTACAGTCCGCAGTTCGAACAATCTGTTTTTGAGACTTTTAAAAGATTTAAGGCTTAATTTTACAAAACTAATTGACTATACTATAGTTAAAATGGAGCGTAAAAATAGGCTATAATTTTTTTATTCTAAATTACAACCTGAAATGAAAAAATTCAAATATCACTAAAGATTTCATTCAAGAATGGAGAATTTACCAATATATTTTAAAACAATTTAATAATTAGGAAAACTGATTACAAATGGTTTGTTAACAATTAAAATACAAAAAGATTTTGACAAATAATATTTTGTCAAAATATGAGGAAATTATTAGTGATATTTTCCAAATATTTTCTTAATTGCCATCATGTCTCTTGAATCGGCTTCAACAATACCAAGTTTGGCGTGACGTGAAACGACTCTATTCACGTCACTTGAAATGACATGACTACGACTAAAATTGTTTACCTATATAGTATCTGTTCATACCGAACACCTCATGCAACCAACCAGAAAACACCACTGATATATATATATATATATATATATATATATATATATATATATATATATATATATATATATATATATATATATATAAATATATTTATATATATATATTATATAAATATATATATATATATATATATATATATATATAAATAAATAAATACATATATATATATATATATATATATATATATATATATATATATATATATATATATATATATATATATACATATATAAAAATATAATATATAAAATATAATAATATGACAATATAATTATCAAATCAGTAACCTACTTACGTCAACATTATTGCAATTGTGCTATGCAACAAAATCATTCAATCTTATTGACTACCCTGTCACTTATATTAAAATTATTTTTATTGTGTAATTCCACTTTTCATACAACAACAAAACATAATTTCATATTTTGTGCAGCGGACAAATGAAAGTCAAACCGGGTGACTCTTCATATCTGGTGCACATTCTTTGCGTTTGGGCATTATACAAATCGAAATAAAACGAAATCATCCGTTTTTTTATATTGCGCTCATTGGCTACGTCGATAAAACCGTGACACTCGAAAATGCTAATTTATAGCATAAACGTATAACTGCATGTAGCATAATCAAACCTGCTACATGTAGAGCTATATTGTTTGAGCAGATAGCAATTACTGGCCCTAGGCGAAAACGGTTGATATTTAAGTATCTATAAAATATTACTCAAAAAATTCTAAAAATTACACCCCCGAAATAGTCAAATAAAGTTGGAACCTTAGTAATTTCCAGCAAAAGTTAAAATTTTAATAAATGCTGATAAGTGAATTCTTTTAAAGATTATATGTGTATGAATAAATTAATTTGCCAAAAAAGTACAGCTTGCTGAACAACTAGGACATATCCACAGCACCAAACAACGTTTATCATCGTCCAATATACCATCTTAATGCATATCGAGCCGAAATAACGATTCCGCAAACTCCACAGCGAACGGCCACTGGTAGCTGTTGTGTTGGTCGCGTTACAGAACGCAACCAACACCACAGCCGCCAGCTACCGTGCGCTGTGGAGTTTGCGGAATCGCTAATCGACCCGATATGCCTAAGATGGATTTGAAACGATGATTCGATGATTTGATACTATAGTATTACCTACAAGCTGTACTGAACTATGAAGAATTTATTTTGTATATATAGTTACAAGAATGCATTTGCAGTTCTAGCGAAGTATACAAATTACACTAAAAAAAGGTAAAAAAAATGTATAACTTTCAGTATGTACGCAAAATTTAACTCACTACATATAAATAACATGAATACAAAATTAAATACTACAATATTAATACTACTACCACAAGAAAATATATTATTTGATTTTTGTGGGTGGAATCAAAAGGCAATAAAATATAATGTGATTGTATCTATTGCGATTAGGTAAAAACAAAAATAAATGTAGATAAACGTAAAAATTACAATTACATCTAAATTTGACCTTGGCCAAGACGATTAGTATGAAAAATTTAAATACGATAATAATGATACACCGAGCAGATATAATACACTCATCCCTCGCTTAACCAAAACTCAAATAACAACGAAATTTCGCTAATTAATTTCAACCAAAATTTTGGTTTACGTAGTTAAATTTACTAAATTTAATTACGTAAACCAAAATTTTGGTATGTATGTAAAAATACATATTTTACCTATTTGAATATTATTTTACGAAATTTTAACTAACGAACTTTTCATGAACAAATTAATTGCGTTAAGCGAGGGATAGGTGAAAAAGACAGGTTATTATTCAAAATAACAAAATCAACAATTGTATATACGCAATAGTGTTGGTTTTGAATATAACAATACAATTTTCAACCATACCATCCTAACTGCTGAGTGTATTAAAAAGCAGAACTGGTTTCCAAAAAATATGAATATTATGATCGAGTATTGTACACCATTATGTTAAAAGTCTATACACTTGTACACGATATAATGTCATAAACTTTATTGGGTATCATAAACTTTATTTCGACTACAAAATACAAAAAAAAAAAAAATAGAATTAGTTGGTAGCCAGAAACATCACTGTCCGGATGTATTTGAGTAAAATTAAAATTAATAAAATAAAAACTTACAAACGATATAGACAGGAATATTTTTTTTTTTAATTTGGCATCTGACAAATTTCAGAAGTGGGGTTATTACTCGTGTGTGAATATTTCGGAGAATAATCAGTGAAATTTCGTTGATTTTGTAGAAAAAAATCGTATAAAATGCCAAGAATTAACTAAACTGATTCTGAAACACTGGTAGCACTCAAAAGTATACAAGTCTGCTCCATTTCCATTTGACTTGCTCCCGTGAGATTTTGAATAATTCACTTCTGGCTTGTATTGATAAGGCAATTGAATGGGACATATCTAATAGGCTAGAATTTTATTCAATTCCAAAAAACCAAATTAATTTCAAAATTAAACCAACATTTTGGTTTACGTAATACAATTTCGATTTACGAAATTTGTTTACATACATATTTTACCTTTTTGAATTTCATTTTACGAAATTTCGTTTTAAAAATCTTAATTTACGAACTTTTTGTGAACGAAGCGAGGGATACGTGTAAAAGCATTATTATCACCAATATACCGGTTATTAGACAAAATAAAAAAACTAACAATTGTATATACGCAATAGTGTTGGTTTTGAAAATAATAATAAAATTTCCAACCATTTTGAAAATAATAATAAAATTTCCAACCATACCATCCCAACAACTTGATTGTATTAAAAAGCAGAACTGGTTTCCACAAAATATAAATATGTATTAGATCGAGTAATGTACACCAACTGTTAACAGTCATTACACTTATACACGGTATAAGAGTGATTACAAATGAATGAAAACGCGGTGTTACAAAAACGTCCAGTCTTTGTCTTGCGCCTATCGGGCCAATAAAAAGACATGGATGACCCAAGTTTTTTCCAACATGGCTTGTCAAACGTGATATAAAAATGAAAAAACCCAATCGTAAAATTTTATTGCTGATCGACAACTGTACAGCTCATAATTTAAACTCCAGCTAACAATAATGTTAATGTTCAATATTTGTCACCTCATTGTACATCAGTCTTACAATCACTGGATCTGGGAATAATCAAGGCGGTTAAAATTAATTTTCGTAAGAAGAAAATGATTAATATAAATTTATTGGACGATAACAAATTAATGTAAAATATCAGATTTTATTGGTCTTCTGTATATCTCACGCCTCTGATGAAGTTCCAAAATATTCAGGCCGTCGAAAGTTTTATTCTGAAAACGGCCACAGATAATATGTTAAAATCCAAACTAACCGATTTTTTAGTCAGTAATGATGGTGTTTTCTTCTTTTGTATACATTAACTAATTAATTAATTAATTAATTAATATTATATATATATATATATATATATATATATTAATTAATATTAATTAATATATATATATATATATATATATATATATATATATATATATATATATATATATATATATATATATATATATATATATATATATATATATATATATATATATATATATATATATATCGAAGATACAACGTTACGGTGGTATTTAGCCAAAATTGCATTTGTTTGGTTCGCATAAACGTTAACCATTTTCTTGGATGATCTGAGAGCCAATCTAGTTCTATAAGCGAATCTCTTCAAAAGCCTTATTTATCTCCTGGTTTCTATAATGCCAGTATAGTTTTTATATTTTCGTTAATATAACAACTTAACAAGTGTGTTTTGTTATGAATACTTAGAAAAACACGGAGATACCCTTGTTTTATTCTTCCGACTGTATTTACACTATAGTTTCTTTAAAACCATACAGATGATGCTGCTATTCGTAATAAAACAGGTGGGCAAGGAGCAGTGCCTTATAGGTACTGTATTTAGATTGTAGGAACAAACTGACTCTTTAAATCTTTAAAATATTAAAATTAAATTTATGTAATATGCTATCTATAGTTCTAATGAACTTTGAACAACATTACTTCTCAATGTAAGCCTAAATTTACAATTAGCAAAAATTGTAAATGTAAAAACAGTTAAACTGATTATTGTTTTAATTCGACTAAAGCGTTTACTATTCCTCGTATTAGGTACCGTAACACAGGTAGTTCAACAAACTCGAACTAACAGACCAAAAATTAAACTATTCAGGAACTACAGGGCAAAGTTGAAATTTCACACAAAATTTATTTTTAATGCTAAAAGAGCTAATAATAATAAATGTAAATGTACAAATTTGATTTTTGAACGTCGTATAGCGCAGAAATGCCAATCCTAGAGCTCATAAATTATAAATAAAATATAATTGTATATATATATATATATATAACATAAATATTCCATTAAATCAAATTAGCAATTCTAATTTATTTGTTATTATATAAATATAATATCTATCCAGTATTATTTATATTAGCTCTTTTTAGAAATAACCAAGAATAATATAAAAAAAAATCATGAATAAATTAATCAATTGAATGATCAACGTAATATATTTTTTTTACGTAATTTATTTGATTTGCAACAACAGTAAAATTATTTAAGCAATAAAAAATAAATTAGCTTAAATTTGTTTATATCTAAAAAGTTGAAAAATTTTAAATTTTATTGTAATAATTAGGATAACATTAAATTAATTTTAAATGCCGTCATGGTCTGTATAGAAAGTATAAATTATAATATTTATAACGCATTAAAAGTTGTAAACCTTTCTTACACAAAAATAAAAAGTCAAATACATATTTAACAAAAAAATGCTTGTCGTGTAAAATCATTTCGAATGCCATAAAATTTACACACTTGACTTATTTTAATTAAACAACTTATTGGTAAAATAGCATACACAAAACCATACACAAAACCTTTTAAATATAATGTGCACTTCTTGAACTATTTTAATTAGCGAATTTATTTCATTAAAAACGGTATGTATGTAATTTACATTGTTAAAATATACAACCTGTTCTAAATAAAATATCGTTAAACAGGAAATAATACAGGAATGTAAAACGTAACAAACGTAAAACCAACGTTTTTCAAAAAAATAGTACCGACATTTCTTTAAATCTGCGGAATATGAGGCACATCTATATATTACCAAATACTTCTTTAGAAATTATAAATTAATTAAAATTATTTACTTCATTAGAAATTAAAGAATAATTCATCATCGAAATTTTAACAAAAAAAAAAAAAAATTAATTAACTTAAGTACTTCGATATTGTATATAATATATATTATAAAGCAACGACAATGAGCCAGGATTTTGTAAAAAGTTCAATTAGCTTTTTTTTTGTGTTCACTGTATGAACTTTAAGTCAAAATGAATCAAAAGTTTTCGAAAAAAAAAACTGTTGAACAAAAGCAATATACGAAACTACACCGCAAGTATTGTTGCACTCGCACATATAAAATTACATTTCAACTTAATTTAAAATAATCTTGCTCTTATATATATATATATATATATATATATATATATATATATATATATATATATATATATATATATATATATATATATATATATATATATATATATATATATATATATATATATATACTTTTCTTATTTCGAATATGTACTTACTTACAATATTCTTGTTACGTTTTATAATAGACGAAAAGTTATGTTTAAAGTACAAGAAAATATAAAAATACGAACGAAAAATGCAGTTCAAAACTGAAGAACAATAAAAAAAAATTTTAATAAGCAAAATGAAAGCTTTAGCAATAAAATTAATACTGAAACAAAAAGAAAATTCATTTGTGTTAGATGTTGATTTTTTGTTTACCCCCGAATAGAAAAATAAAAACTACTTTGCTTTTTTAATATTATATAAATTTAGCAATATGAAGAAGTAAAACAAATGACAAGCGGTAAATAACACAAAGTTTTTTTTTTTTTTTAAGAAAATAATAATAACAGTATAAGTTTTCTGTTTACATATTTTTCCATTGGTGTTGAGAGTAAATATTACTTTATAATAAGCTTTCATGTGATCCTTAAGAAGGTAAATGATCGTTTAAAATGAACTAATAGAACTAATTTGAAAATTTGTAAAATTAAGCATTTAATAGGAAAATAGTATTACACATTTAAAAAAATAAACAACAGTTCAATCAAGTTTGCTTTTTTCGGTAATTCGAAATGTCATGGAAATAGTTTAACTGAAGGACAATTTAATATAAGAAATAGGGCTCATGTTATTGAAAATATTCCCATTAGTCTAAATTATGACAAAAAAAAAAAAAAAACACCGAGTTAACTAGTGTCAGAAATCATAAAAAATATAACACGCTTTTTTTAATTATCAGCCCAACATTTAAACGAAAATATATACAGCTGTATATATCTCGAAGCAATTTACTAACATTTGAAAAATAGGCTCAATTGTCCCCACTCTAGTAATTAAATACTAAATATGAATAGTTCTGGTTATTTCTGAATTGGAAACTAAGACATTGCTTTATTTTTGGTAAAATCTCCATTATGAAACATGTTGCACATTTGGCAAAAGTTTAAGAATTATTGGGCCTTCTGGTACTAGTATAGCACTAGTGAAAACTTAACTAAGTCAAAAAAATTAAATTACTATGTGTCCAAAACTACATTGTTTAGATTCAATTTTATGCTCAAGTGCTTCAACCTAAACAGATAATATGTTAAAAGCTGCTCTAGAAGAAAAAATTAACGATAATAAATGTTGATGAAACACTTCAAATTCGGTACGAGCAGGACCGAATAGGAAATACATGCTGGATAATAAAAATTATCGTATATTTAATCTAAAATTAAACAGACTTTAAAAGAATAATTATCTATAATGAGCACAACAGTCTCCTCACAAAGATTTTCAAAAGCTCATTACTACTACAGTGTTTTCAGAAGTTATTATTTTTAAGTCTCATCAGTTAATTGACTGGAAGCTTTCAATGAATTAAAAAATTCTTTCCTGGGAAATTCAACGTTAATAAACACACTGAACTATTTTTTCAACTTTTTTTAAGGTTGATAAATTATAAAAGCATTTATTCAAAATTCATTGGATTATATTTATAATAAAACATTTAATGCAATAAAATCTGCCGATTTCATCAAATATATTATCAAAATGTCATGCAATTTAATTTTGATCTGTTAAAACTTAAAACTATATATATATATATATATATATATATATATATATATATATATATATATATATATATATATATATATATATATATATATATATATAAATAAATAAATATATTTATATATATATATATATATATATATATATATATATATATATATATAAATATATTAAATCAATAAATATATATATATATATATATATATATATATATATATATATATATAAATATATATATATATATATATATATACATATATATATATATATATATATATATATATATATATATACATACATATATATATATATATATATATACATATATATATATATATATATATATATATATATATATATATATATATATATATATATATATATATATTTATATATATATATATATATATATATATATATATATATATATATATATATTATATAAATATATATATATATATATATATATATATATATATATATATATATATATATATATATATATATATATATATAAAATCGCCATTTACACAATCATTTGATAATCGCATTGAGAAAACCGTATATATACATCGAAATGTTTCCCTCCTATCACAAACACCACCGCATCTCACACATTTTCAAACCGATTTCCACATTTCATTTTTAATATCTTTTGACAAATGAAAACATAATTCCTTGATATTACCCAACAGAAATTGTAAATGTTAAAATAATGCAAAAAAAAAGTTTAAATTAAAAAGGATAAATAATGAACGACGGTGCTCTTCTATATATAGCAAAAATACAACACAGTGGGTGGTATATGTATTACTTTTGTATGCTTTGTTTCTAAAAACGAGTATGTTCACATAAAATATGACAGTGCAAGGTTTTTAATTTGAAAATTATGTTTTAATGTTTTAATGTTTTTTATTTGTTGCTTACAATAACGCAATAGAATTTTTGTGTTGTTGGTTGGAACTTGGTTTATATAGATATTTTCTTCATTTTCTTTTGTTTTAAGTTTTAAGTTTTACGTTTTTTGTTCTGTTACATTTATTAATCTTTTATAAATATTTTTTTTCTCAGTTTGTTTAATTCGCTGCATATACAGTTGCAGCTTAAGCGTTAATTACAGTCAGAGATTATGAAGAAAATAACTATTGTGTTCCAGTTTAAAAATTTAATTTTTAATAAAGTATAGGTGGTTTTTGGTGCAATATACCAGAGCTATAGTTAGTTCTACTGCAGCTTGACTTCGATAAACTCCGATTTCTTTCTGAAACTATGTCATCGAAACTTTAAATGCTTTAGACCTTTCTTAAACGCAAGAAATTTTATATCAATATAAGGATGCTGTTCAATAAAATAACAGCATCCTGATGAAAACGGTAAAGAAAATCCTTAGCAAATACAAACACAGTAAATTCTATTCAATATAAACCAACAAACATCAAATAAGAAATAACGGAAATATTAGAGCTGTACAATTGGCAAAAAGCAATTGTACATCTCGTTGTAGAAATCGAAACAATCTTCTATACAAATAAAATAGAGGCAATGGAGTATGCAGAACGTACAATGCTAGTGAAGGGTTCCATAATACTGTATATAATATCCATACCAAAAAAGGACTTTAACAATGTCTTATCATTTGCAATAAGAACTGCCTAAAGAAAATAAACGACAATCATTATATCAGCCAAATCATTAGAGGTATGCATGAAAATTGCGATTACTAATTCAACCAAAATCAAATAATTGAGACGCGCTGAACAACAACACAATTTTCCTGGATAACTTTAAAAATAAGGAGAACTATTGGCAACAATACAAACAAGCATCTTGAGGTACATTTAACAATGCAAGAATGGGACCATAACAATTAACAACATTCACTAACTAAGAAACACGGACCAGCTCAATCAAGTGCTTTAATCAAATATAAGAGAAATGAAAATAAGTCCGTCATATCTCCAGACCCTAATAAGTCCGGTATTATATAGGAATCATTCACTAATTGTTATTTTTTCCATCAGTGTTGATAACTCGGTATTACGTATCGAATGTTTATATTGACAAAAATCAAATAATTGTATGTTGGCAACATATATAATCAAATATGACATAATACCGATAAATATAGGTATATATTTTGGTGGACCTGAATTTCGAATGCACTGATATTTGTATAGCTTATCTGTTTTCAGTTAATACATCGACTTAATAAATTATAAATTAATACTAACAAACAAAATTGCGAAACCATAAATTAAGAACTCGTATTCTTGTGCACCATTGCAATAATATATATTTCACCAGTATAATCAAGTAATTTTGCCATCACAAATTACCATCAATTTTATATAATTCAACTTCGACACAAAAAAATTAAAAAAAAAACTCCAAACACTTCAATTCGGTATCACAACACAACTTATCACAAAAAAAACTTTATCAAAAATTGTATAACACTTTATGGCAAAAGAAAGATTTTATTTCACATTCAAATCCAAAGAAAACCGGGAAAATACCGTCTTTGAGAAAGAAATTCCATGAAATTAATACAAAACTTAAGACATTTTTTATCTCAAATAAATCACTAACGATATATATATATATATATATATATATATATATATATATATATATATATATATATATATATATATATATATATATATATATATATATATATATATATATATATATATCGAATATTTATTTTAGGAAACTAACAACTTTCATGCAAAAAGTACAATTTTTCAAACAAAATATAAGAAAACTACAAATAAATCTTTTGAATTTTTGTTGTTGCTGTAAATACAAATAACTTACATTTACCAAGAGTATTCCAAAACACTTTAGTGAAGAATTTCATTTTTTTTTTTATTAGTGTTGTTGTTGAGTATTAAATATTATTTTTATGTGCGATTTATTTCACGATAGTTTGGTTTCGAACTTTTGTAAGTTCGAAAAACAGTTTTAAATAAGAAATGTAATATATTTCTTTTTAATTTTCTTGGAAAAATTTGTGGTTTCCATAAAAAAGACATGTTTTGTAAGGTTGATTCCTTACGTTCGGTTTGATATAATTGTACAAGTTTTTTATTATTTAAAAGTTTACAAATTATAAGTGGTTATGGTTTATTATAGTTTCATTTATAAGAAGTTTCATTTTGAATAGCCTGATATTTGGGCAGCTGTCAATTTTGAAGCTGTCATCTTTTGAAATTTGATAAGTAAAAACTATGCCATTACTAAAAATGGTACGATCACGCTTCAACAACGCATTGACGTTTTTAAAATTCACTTCGAAAATGAGGCTGGTGCCACTGTAACGGTAAATGGATTGCGCTACCGAGCTATGATTAATGATTTTTTATGGCCGGAATTGGAGATATTGATGTGGACGATGTTTATTTTCAGCAAAGACGGCACTACGTGCGACACAAGCAACGAAACAATAGCAATATTGCAAGAAAAGTTTGTTGGCTGTGTTATTTCTCGAAGAGGTGATCACCATTGGCCACCGAGATCTTGTGATTTAACATCTTTAGACTTTTTTCTTTGGGCCACGTGAAAGATAAGGTCTATACTAATGCTCTACAATCGATTCAAGACCTTAAAGATGGAATTCGTAAAGTTATCGAGGACATTTAGCCGCAAATGTGCGAATTGGTCATGGAAAATTTCATGAAAAGGATATGGTGCTGCAAGCGTAGCCCTAGCGGCCATTTGGCTGATATCGTTTTCAAATGTTGTGTAATGGCATCCCTTTCTCTTTACAATGAAATAAACATTTATTGATTTCTCTTAATACTCGTTTTTTTTAATATCAAAATGAAACCTCTTATTGGAAAATTCGTTATATTGTAGACTTACAAATTCTTCAAAAATGTATTGCCTATGATACGATAAAACTGCAATAAAAATACCCGTGTAAAGAAAAAGCTGTTTCCAAAAAAAAAATTTAAAATCTAAAAGTTTATAAAGAGACCTGAATATGGAAAGCACAACGAGTAGCAGAAAATGAAAAATGCAAAAGCATTTCAATATTTGCGTCTGTGTTTGCATTGAAGAAAATTTTATTTCCTTGAATGATGTTTTTTTTATTATTTTGACTTTCACGTTTCTATTTTATTCAGTTTCGATCTATTTGCCCTAACAAAATTTGCATAAAGTTCAAACAAAGTATATATTCACCAGATGTTCCGCTATATAAATGACAGATATAGATATCATTTTATGCACGAGTAATGGGCCCAGACTTATTAAACATTACATAAGTAATACGTTTTCTCAACACTGAAAACTACATGTAAATAATCTTTTCTTTTATTATATTTATTTTTATTTGAACGCCATAAGATGGTGCTTTATATTAGGGCTTTGTTTCATACCGACGGAATTCGATCGACGATCTATAAAAATTTACAAAAATTTAAAATTAAAATAATATAATTGAACATCCCAACTGCGTGAAATATCTGCCAAAATCGAAAATTTTCATAGTTCAAGAATACATATGATGGTAGCCTATCAAAATTGGGTCACAAAATTAAAGTATTGAGAGATGGGTTCGAGTGGTTAATGCCATAAAAAAAAAACAAAACATAATTTTTAATCAAAAATCTGATAAATAAAGTGGAGCTTAACATCGGAAGGTAAATACATTTAAGTTCCAAGTGTTAATATATTGTAAAAACAAATGTTATAAAAAAGCTATGGACTTTTAATTCAACCAGATTCATACGTATAGAAGTGCAAGAACTTTTTTCTGTAGTTTATAATGAGAATGAATGAATGGCGATGTGTTGTGCCTACATGTAATTTTTTACTATATTACACAAATCAAACAAAAATTGGATGTTTTTGTTTTCAATGTACGAAAATTACAAAGTAAGATCCCAGTGTCCAACATACTCTGGTTTCTCTGATATATAAATATATACTTGGATCAAAATTAACTAAGCTATACAAGTATATTTAAAATATACTTTCATTTTACACAACCTTGACCAGGGCATTCAAAGTCTTTCTAGATATACAATTTACGTTTTAATATTTATTACAAAATATTACGTTTAATTAGTACTTTGTAAGAAATTACAATTTTTCGCACCTTTTTTGCTGTTTTAGGGATTTCATTAAACCGATTTTTTCACTTTTCTTTTGAAATATATACAAAAAAAAAAAAAAAAAACATTTCAACGACCAACCCATTCCATCTAATTGATCTTGATAAGAAAGCAGGATTTTATTTTTGTGTTGTTCATTTGGTGCCGGTTTTCTTATATCCAATCTTTTTTAACACAATATATAAAGAATTATTTAGCGTTTATGAAAATAATTGATATTCAATTTAAAACATTTTTGTGAGTGTTGCTCTCTTTCTTTGTGTTTTTGGTTCAAGGAGAACAAGCGATTATACAATAAGTGTTGGATTTCGGTCTAGTCGAAAATTTCGATGACACCAAATTTTTAACACTTTAAATTTCAATAAGGATTAAACATTAAAATGGCAACCAGTTCATGAATATTTTTTTGATAATACTTGTATATTTAACTTTTAACTGAACATTTTTACAACGACAAAAGTATTTTACCATTTGTTACATTATCAATTTAAATAATTTGAAAAATCACAAAAATCAAATTCATAATAAGTATTTTTGGTGCTTGGATAAATTATAAATTATAAATATTGTTGCCGCACATTATATATGAAATGATTTATGTGGCAATTATTTAAAATATATCTAAAATATACC
>CAUVYK010000638.1:7500-29108 GCA_963556175.1 Tipula confusa | reverse complement strand
AAATCACTTAACTTCGCTAAACACAGTTTCTTTTTTTTTGGTCCATCAAGTAAATACAAAAATAAAAACTTAGCTTGAAAACGAATCTTATTTGGTTAATAACTTAACCTCTTGAATAAGCTTCAAGACCATCAAATTGATCAATATTGTAAACAATTTGTTACATATACGTTTTTAAATCAACGAAGTGCGTAGAGCCATGCGCAGGTAGACTATTTATGAAAATGATGAATATAAATTACGTTTAACTTGAGATTTTATGTTTTATGTATGATTAAACGGAAGTACGACCTAATAAAATTGTACCATTAATGTATTTTGCATTCATATTTTATTTCTACCAGTCATTTAAACTTGGTCGAGTTATTAATCTTTTAATCCTAAATAAAAAAAATGTATTTTGTGCTCAAAGAAATTATCCTTTATTGTGAACAAATACGAAAACAAATAATTGGTTTTATTGTTAATCAGTTCACCATCAATAGAAAATAGCTTGCATTATGATAGCGAATTCTATAATAGGAAAACACATTACGATAACCCATAATAAATCGTAATATCACACATCACAAGATATGAAAGAAAACATTGTAAGAAGACACAATTGTATCCTTTATCCTTTACTATTTCTTTTTACAAACGTTTTTCAAACATACAACAAACTCGATTCTACTAAAAATAATGACAAAAAAATATTGAATATACAAGCATTCGACGCCGATAAAGTAGAAACTCAAACAATAATATATTTTTAAAAAAATACAGCCAACAACCATCATTTAGATTTTCACCACATACATATTACCTACATGCACATACATAACATTTTCTATAAATTCAAAAATTTAATGGTACAATTGATTCTCAAAATGATATTTATTTTCCATATTAATACATTGGTATTTATATAAACATAACATATAAACTAACTCGTATATATATATATATATATATATATATATATATATATATATATATATATATATATATATATATATATATATATATATATATATATTTATATATATATATATATATATATATATATATATATATATATATATATATATATATAAATATATATATATATATAATATATATATATATATATATATATATATATATATATATATATATATATATATATATATATATATATATATATATATATATATATATATATATATATATATATATATATCTGATATATTTTAATTTTTCCAAATCAATTAATATTTCAACGTTTTTGCTTATATATGAAGTTTTTCCTGATGTTGCTTTTTACTGGATTTCATTGAAATTTTCTATTAATTTTTTTTTTGCGAAAATCGAATACAGTAGTATGAACATCTATCTGTATTTGTTATTTTAAAAATAAAATTAATTTGATTTTTATTATTAGTTTTTTGTAAATTTTACGTTTTTTCGTTCCCAAAAATTAAAATTATTTATTATCATCGAAATGAAAATGACGACGAACTAAAAATGTAAACGAAATTTTTCCGGGAAAATGGAAGTGCTGTTTTTGTATACGAGTGCCAGATGTATTAATTCGCATGTGGCTAAAGTATAATTTACAAAAATGAATTAAATATAATTCTGTTGGTTCGTAAATTTATCGTTTTTCGTTCTTTTTTTAAGGATATGAAAAATAGTATTATTCTAATTTGGAATTCTGTAAAATAAACTAACGATTATTAATAGCTAATTTAAAGTTAATATAATCTATAATTAATATTTGGTTGATAAAAATATAGTCAATTTATAATATGTATAACATAATATTCGAAAAAATTCAAAACGCTATAAAAATATATAGTAATTTTCGGTTTTCATTACATTCATATTCAGGAAGAGAACATATAAATACTGATTTACCATTTTACATGATCAAATCCAATTATATAATTTTAAGATCATTCAAGTTTTTATATATATGTTGTATATCTTAAGCTATAGTCAATTTGTAACATAATCAAGTGTTTTTTTAATATCACGAACCTGAAATTTTATTATCTAGATGATTCGTTGAAGGATTACTGCCAAAGTTAAATTTATGGTCTGAAAATTTTTTGTTCTCATTTACATCTTATGTTAATCTGTGATGAATTATAAATTGTATTTGTGAATTATGCCTTTAGTTTGAAGGATGCAAAAATTAAAAATATAAATCAACATGACTTTAACATATCTTTGACATTACTTTAACAGTTTATTATTGATTCCATCATCGTACCCTGAGACTTTGGTATAGATTTGGGGTTTTTGAAATTTGTAAAAATGTTGATAGAGTTGGTATATACTGGTTCTTTATTTGGAAACTTAATCGTTTTGAATTTTTTGCAAAGAAGAATTATCTAAACTACTAGTATTACGTTTAAGCCAAAAATATGTCAACTGAGGAAATGCAATAATGTGAGCAGATATTCACCTGCAAATCCACAAATCTTGAAATTTTAGCATCATTTAATAATAGTAATGGTAAAGAACGGCTGAATAAATCAAATATAATACTAAAGGCTCAATACACTACCCTTAATTTTTAATTATTGCTTAAAAGCTCGTTGGAGTCTTCTCTGGGTAAATTTTATGAATAAGTTCGTTTGCCAAAATTTAACAGATTGTACAATCTCCAAAAATATTGCAGGACATGCTTTTTATTTTAGGCAGTTACTAAAAGTTTTGAGAGATTCCGTAGCAAACTGGACAATAGGGATTCAAAATATGATAATTTCCGATATTTTTAAGATTTTAAAGAAGCAGTCCATCTCTATTACAGCATTCCCAAAAAACGTTATAGTGTACATATTTTTCTGGAATCTTTTTGAGTATTTTGTCTTTAATTATGACCACATGCCGTTTTAGAATTATATTATCCATTACCTTTCTTTGCGCGGTTTGTATTTATAAGAAGGCAAGATTTAAAAAAAATAGTATACCCGATTTCCCGATAATTACCGGAATAGTGCCACAGGTAGCAATTCTTGGCTAGGTACTGTTATTGACCTTATGCGAATTGATGAGCATGAAAGTGTTGGTCCTTCTAGCTTACTTTTGAAAGTATTTTTCTATCTCTTATTCACTCTTTTGTATGCCATTTTTAAAAGCATTTAAGATTTAAGGTATAACAGTTCAATATTTTTATCATTTCCTGAATTCTTGCTTTTGGCACAATCTGCATATTGTTCTGGACGATGGAGGGTTAATCCAATGATCATACCACTATACTATTTAAATCGTAGGTCTCAATGAAAGAGTGTCGCTTTTAGTCTAAAGTGTACCTCTTTTGAAATTGCTTCAAAACAGGAAGCTATCATTCGAAGAAAAGTTTAAATATTTAATTTTCTGACTGCATTTTTGCACTTGTCAAGCGTTTTTCACCGGTATGTCAACGCAGTAGACAATAAGAAGGAAGGACTATTTTCCCTAATCGAATTTCGGTGTATGATCATATTTTTTTAGGATCGATCAACACCATTCATTGTTCCTTATTGGAATATATTTTAACCTTTTTTGTTGGAGTTTGTTTTTATTAATATAAGGGCAGTTGAAAAAAATGTTTTCTCTGATTGTCCTTGTTCTGTTAAAATTTCTTTTATTATTCAATTAAGTCGTACTAGAATTTTTTTTTCAAAAAATAGTGAATAGTGAATAACCGATATTTAGATTACGGAAATGTAATGCGCCACAAAAGAAATTTGTATTCCCAAATTTATATATTTGTATGCAGTTTTTTGTTTATCGGCCCCTTGATAACAAGTAATAAAAAAATATAAAATAAAAGAGCAGTCGAAGGCCTTTAGATATAGGATTGAACTGAACTACGTATCCTTTAATCGTCACTCTAACCCAAAACGTATAACCTCATCTAATCCCTCTACTAAATTATTTCGCGCCTTGCCTATATACCATAATATACGGAACCATTGCCTTATCAATGCTAAAAGTTTCCTTTACTAGGGTATGCTCTAAAATTTGGATGTTAACTTAGTTAAAGATCGGACAAACTTTCGCAAATTTATTATCCGGGTCTAAATTTGGTTTTTCACACACATAGTTTATTTTAACGCATCCGTTAACCTCTTTAAATAAAATTAACAATGGAGCATTTCTGGTAATTGTAGATAGGAACATCCGCCGATTAGTATTACAATTAATAAAAAATATATTTACTGCTTCTAAGCGTTAATAATACTGGGAGCGATAAAATAAAAGAACACAGCACGTTCGTGCCATTAGGTACGTCACGATCTAGCAAAATCCTTTGTTCAAATATAATCTACAAGACCAGCAATTTACGCATATCTGTAGACTAGTTGGTTGGTAGACTTGTAGGCACGCGTGACCCAGTTTTTACACTACATATATTTCTAAACAGTTCTTTACCGTCAGGGATATTAGTCGAGTTTTTCAATGAGTATGTTAGTCACCTCCTACAAAGAACTGATTTTTCAGGCGTTTAAAAGGGTCAACCAACTATTTTTTTAAATTAATTGTCTTGGTGGATAATAAACTGGATATATAATCCATTGCTGACTCTATTATGAAGAAATGCTAATTGCTTCAATAAAATCCTTTTTGTAATTTTTAAGTTGATATATTTTTGATTGTGATATAGCTTCCCTCCCATTTGAGCTTTCCGCTAAGGTGGTTTGTGTTGCAAAAGTTTTTGTCCTTTAAATTTAAGAAAGATCACACGTGTACGAGATATCGATGTCGTTTTCTTTTAAGATTATATTGCTCTATGTTGCTGTAATTTGAATACCTTCATCGTTAGAAGCTTTTAACAACCATGAAATCTAAATGGAGTCTGAATGTCATGAAATCCTTGTTGATTAAGCAAACGATTAATAAAAGTTGCTGAATATGCGTTAAGTGGTAAGTTACGATTATTATTACGTAATGCACTGTAACAATTAGTCAAGATGTTGACTGTTTCATTTTTGAAAGGAACATTATTGCAAGTTTCACTTGGCTAAATAAATTGGTCATTGTCCAAATTTAATAAGACATGCATAAGACAAACAAAGTTTATTCGCATCACCTGTGATCTGACTTACCTCTTAGTGTTGCATTTAAAAAATTAAAACTCAATTAAATTTTCTTTTTTATTATTAACCATAATCTTTAAGTGGATTAAACAAAATACAAAATCATAAAACATTTGTATTTTAATGTTTAATAAACCAAAAACATTAAAATGATTTCTAACATATAATGTTGTGTTTGTTTTTTTAATTAAACATCATTTTGTTTTATGTCGTTTATAATTAAATTTTTTTGTGTTTCTCTTTCACGATAATTTGAAGAAGATTAATGATTTAATGATGAAAAAAAAATAAATTAAATATAGAAGAACAGAAGTATAAACCGAAAATATATAACATGCTATTATGTGTCGAACGAAAAACAACTTTTCATCTGCTGGCACAGTGGCAGGACTTCCTTCTCCTCAACGTTTATCGTCACCCTCGAATCTTTCGAGTAGGTAAATTCATAATGTTGTACAGCGATACTCTGGTTTACGTTGATTTTTGTGACCTTATAAAATGTAACTTTAATCTAATTTTGATTAGTGAAACATTAAAACTCTATACAAACTTCTATGAACTATTCAACTAGTTTGCTAACATAATGCCATTCTGGGACCAAAGCATTTGCCACCTTTCAGAACGTAACAGATTTAGTTGTTCGAGTTAAAGACGTGCCAACACTTATTTTTATAGCTTCAGCTACCTTCAACAAACATAGCCGATGTTGGCATTCATCATCATCAATGCTTACGTTTTCAATTACCATTTTTGTCAAACCTTGCATTTATATTTTACCGCTGGCTTCTTTAGTATAAGGCTGCAAGAATAGACGTAAGAAGCGATGCCAAAAAAGCGTTGATGTACGACAATACTTCCAACGTGTATGTTAATAGAAGCGTTTATGTTTGAAGCGATGTGAGTTTTCAGTGAATAGCTATGGGTGACTTCAATTTTAAAAGCGAAAACCGATAAAACTTTGATTATTTTGAGTTTTGTTACTCGCTCTTAAGCAAGCTAGAGACTTTAAATGGTATTGACTAATTGTAAAATAATTTTTATTATTAATTTTGTTTAGAGGACTACATAATTCCATTATATACACACATATATCCGCTTTCGATTCATGTTTATACATATGACACATCCATATGCTTTTACTAAAGCATCACAAATGCTTGGAGTAGCAAATTTGTGATTACACCGCGAGTAATTTCTACAAGTTTGAAATGGTGACAGTAAATTGAATGAAACTCCAAATTTTGGCATTTTGGATGATCAATGACCCAATCAAGTTCCAGCATCCTTAATCGTTGTATTTTTTTTAAATAACGTCTAACGGTAGAAAGGAGCCAACCATCTAAGTAGAACATAGATTCTTTATAGCGATTTCCGATACAATTGTTCAATTAGTCCAATAATTTCTAATTATTTTCTAATATTTATTGATCTCCAATAATTAAGGGATTGCTTAAATTTCAGATGTAAAAATCAACCTTAAAATAAACAAGGAGTTTCAGGTAACTATTTCTAAGTTGCAGTCACCTGTTTAATCGTTGAATAATCATAGTTTTGGTGTGTTGCGACATAGTAAAAATTAAAAAGGTTGGTCATCGGAATCAACCAAAATTGGGATGATTACTACTAAAACTATTTTATGTATACTTATATAATTTAAGCATAATTACCAAAAGTTTAAAGGAGCGCAGAAACACAGAAGGATATTGAAAGACCGAGAAATGCAAAGAAATTAAAATTATATGCTTGTTCCTTAAAAGGATCCATTTTTAACGCGGAAGGTTATATTTATTTTAAAAAAATTGGGAAAGAATTGATTTAAAATCAAAATTTTCAGCCTACGTTAATAGAATAAGGCGAATAAGTTTAAATGAAACGTACATGTTAAAAACATAATCAGAGATACGTAAATCGGAGGTTTCCTGTGAATGAAACAAATATTAGTTATCTATTCTTCTTTATGTACGCATGTTGTTGATTACAAATTTTCTTTGTCCTTCTTATTAAGTATAGAAGGTAAAGTATGCATTATATACTGAAGGCAGAAAAAATATTTTATAAGAATATATTATTATTTGTCAACAAACATATTGTTACAATATATAGCACAAAAATCTCTGTGGGATAACTACAAAACAAAAAAAAACTGGAAAAAATTAAATATTGTGTAACCAAACAGGATAATACAAAAACGGAAATCGTTAAAGGGAAATGAAAGAAAATTGGCAACAAAATAAAAAAATATAGTAAATCGTGGACAAAATATTAAATAAGTAAATAATAATAACAGGCAATGAAAGAAATGAAAATGAAACTTGAATTTCATATTTGTTTTTCTGGTTTTGTTTGGTGTGATCCATATTATTCATGAGTTTTGGGAAATACAAACAAATCAAACAAGGAGTACGGATAAGTATAAGAAAATTGATTCTCAAATCAAGTTGTTGTATTAAACAGTATAATTTTCATGAAAATTGATATACATTTATATAAGTGTTATTAATTGTACCACATTTGTTACAGTTAAAGTTGATTAAATAATATTGTTAGGGGCATAAATGATAAATTGTTTTAATTTTTTATACGATATATTATATTGTGACGAACTTCTATAACAATCTTTTGCGTTTGGTTAAGATTTGACAATTAAAATTTCCAATTATTCTACTATAATTTACAAATGTATTTCTTTTAAGTAAATCTAAACTGTTTTAAGTGATTTTCTTTAAACTATATATATAGATAATTCTATGTTAAAATTTTGCGGTCTCCAATAGAAACTGTCCTCTTAACATATTTTAATATCAACAATAGTGAAATAAAACTTTATTGGTAGGTGTCCCAGGCTGCAAATTCACGGAACACGTGCAGTCAAATGCACATTTTTGTCATAGTTAAATTGTTTCTAATTTTCTGTTACATAATGCAATGAATTAGTTTATCACAACTTTAGAGGTTTCATATAACTGGAACTTTGAGTAGATTTTAATAGCTTTACCTAACATCAAAACAAAAACGATTTTATTTCATTGGCTTATAAAGCCTAAAAAGACAATTTTAAAATGATCTCAGTTTCAAACGATTGTTTTGGACTCTGATAATTTTTATGTTTTCCATATTCAGAAGAAATTGAATTGTAAGGATTAAAAACCATGCACTGACTTGTGTCATTGATTGAGCTGATGAACAAAAAATTATATCCTTCTTTTTTAGACTTAATGTTTTGAATAGTTAACATGAGGCTTCAATTTTAGAATGATGTTAAAATGATTTTAGACTTTTTTGACGATGTTTTATTGAAATATTACCTTTACTTTTCTTTATCAATTGCAATCTCCCTGAAAGATGGTTACGAATATAAACTTTCATCTATTTTGTTCGTTTGTGGGATATTGGCATTTAAATAAACTTGACTAAAAATAGGGCTTTCGATGTCTTATTATACTGCGAGTCTTGCTGTTTTTCACTTGATGGGTACAAATTTACTCTAGTTTTAGCTTCTCCCACCACTTAATAGTTTCAATGCCTACTATAGCTTCAGCTATATACAGATTATTTTATGACATAATTTTGTAGACAAATATACTTAACTGTTAATCAGGGATGTGAGTCGACATGTCAACAATTATTATCGACGTTGACTCGTCAACAATGCATAAACATTACGCCGATGCAAATTTCAAGTCGACAATCCCGTAATGTCAAGTTAAAAAAATCTGAACGGAAATGTTTCGTTTAAATAAATTATCATTTAACAAAGTTAAAGTAACAACCAGCGAATCAGTAAAACAACTTGTCAGTTGGCTAGCGAATCCGTAGTGCAAGCTGTCAATTAATCCTTTGTGTTTATATTATCGACGAATTTTGATTAAACAAATATTATCAAATAAATTAAATGAATATAAATGTTTAGTATTTTCTAGATATATAAAAAAGATATCTAAAATAGATTCCAAAATACAAAATCATAATTATTCAAACATATTTTTGAGGTTTTGAATTTCTATTATAGGAGGATAAAATCTACCTAGAGAAATATTAAATTAAAGACTCAAATATTTGTTGGTTATTCCATCGACATGAAAGAGTCTAAAACTTCTAGTTAGGCCAGAAAATATTTATAAACATCTCGTATCTACCATCTACCATCTACCATCTACCATCTACCATCTACCATCTACCATCTACCATCTACCATCTACCATCTACCATCTACCATCTACCATCTACCATCTACCATCTACCATCTACCATCTACCATCTACCATCTACCATCTACCATCTACCTTCTACCATGCACCATGTACCATGTACCATGTACCATGTACCATGTACCATGTACCATGTACCATGTACCATGTACCATGTACCATGTACCATGTACCATGTACCATGTACCATGTACCATGTACCATGTACCATGTACCATGTACCATGTACCATGTACCATGTACCATGTACCATGTACCATGTACCATGTACCATGTACCATGTACCATGTACCATGTACCATGTACCATGTACCATGTACCATGTACCATGTACCATGTACCATGTACCATGTACCATGTACCATGTACCATGTACCATGTACCATGTACCATGTACCATGTACCATGTACCATGTACCATGTACCATGTACCATGTACCATGTACCATGTACCATGTACCATGTACCATGTACCATGTACCATGTACCATGTACCATGTACCATGTACCATGTACCATGTACCATGTACCATGTACCATGTACCATGTACCATGTACCATGTACCATGTACCATGTACCATGTACCATGTACCATGTACCATGTACCATGTACCATGTACCATGTACCATGTACCATGTACCATGTACCATGTACCATGTACCATGTACCATGTACCATGTACCATGTACCATGTACCATGTACCATGTACCATGTACCATGTACCATGTACCATGTACCATGTACCATGTACCATGTACCATGTACCATGTACCATGTACCATGTACCATGTACCATGTACCATGTACCATGTACCATGTACCATGTACCATGTACCATGTACCATGTACCATGTACCATGTACCATGTACCATGTACCATGTACCATGTACCATGTACCATGTACCATGTACCATGTACCATGTACCATGTACCATGTACCATGTACCATGTACCATGTACCATGTACCATGTACCATGTACCATGTACCATGTACCATGTACCATGTACCATGTACCATGTACCATGTACCATGTACCATGTACCATGTACCATGTACCATGTACCATGTACCATGTACCATGTACCATGTACCATGTACCATGTACCATGTACCATGTACCATGTACCATGTACCATGTACCATGTACCATGTACCATGTACCATGTACCATGTACCATGTACCATGTACCATGTACCATGTACCATGTACCATGTACCATGTACCATGTACCATGTACCATGTACCATGTACCATGTACCATGTACCATGTACCATGTACCATGTACCATGTACCATGTACCATGTACCATGTACCATGTACCATGTACCATGTACCATGTACCATGTACCATGTACCATGTACCATGTACCATGTACCATGTACCATGTACCATGTACCATGTACCATGTACCATGTACCATGTACCATGTACCATGTACCATGTACCATGTACCATGTACCATGTACCATGTACCATGTACCATGTACCATGTACCATGTACCATGTACCATGTACCATGTACCATGTACCATGTACCATGAACCATGTACCATGTACCATGAACCATGTACCATGTACCATGTAACATGTACCATGTACCATGTACCATGTACCATGTACCATGTACCATGTACCATGTACCATGTACCATGTACCATGTACCATGTACCATGTACCATGTACCATGTACCATGTACCATGTACCATGTACCATGTACCATGTACCATGTACCATGTACCATGTACCATGTACCATGTACCATGTACCATGTACCATGTACCATGTACCATGTACCATGTACCATGTACCATGTACCATGTACCATGTACCATGTACCATGTACCATGTACCATCTACCATGTACCATATAGCTACTAAGAGGTTAAACCCAATGAACCCGAAGTTGTAAAAGAAGATATTCATTGATATAATAGCTGATTTTATCAGTTAATTGTAATATGCACTTTTCTTCTTTTATCGCATTGCAATAAAAATTATGCGTTTAATGCGTTATTAGTGTATTTCTGTGTTTATGCATCTATTTCCTTGCCTCAAACTGCCATGTTTGTTGCATAAATCTATTTATATAGGGAGACGATTTCCACTATAATGTTATGTATCGCAAATTATCAAAAGTGATAGACTAAAAATAACAAGACATTGCTCGCGTGGCTAACTGTAGTTTGTCGACAACGTATAACTACAAATAAATATCTATATGCATATAACAACTGAAGATAAAAATTAAACATAAAACTACGAAACTAATTTAACAAAAATTAAAAAATTGTGTTTTTTTCTGTCAAATTAGCCACAAAATGAAATGAAATTTTAAACTAAAGAAATAAACTAAACTTGTTTATTATTTCCAAAAGAATCTGTTAACACAATTTTTTTAATTGATTTCCATCCCAAACTTTTAGATACGAAATAAAATTTAAGTTTTTAAGGTAAAATCGGACTTGTTTTATTTTAAAAGTTGTTTACTTTTAAACAATCTTTTTTCGTTCTTTCCAACTGCATTTGAAACAAGTCAAACAACATTTTGTAAATTGAATGAACGGCTAACGGTTATCGTAACAATGTTTGAAATAAATTTCTTCTAAGTTTTCCATCGTGAAACTAATAAAAAATGTTAAACATTACCTACTGAATCTCAACCGTTATGAATACAATTATTCGTAAGTTAATGAAGCAGGATTTAACCATTTAACTCAACTATCACTGCTAATTGGTAATTCATGTCAATAAAAGTAGTTTGAACTGATAGTTGTAACTAAGTCTGTCGTCGAATTTTGTTGTTTCCAAAACAGCATAATCCCATGAAAGCATTTTCCTTCCAGGTCTGGAACAAAGGGTTGTTATGCTCTAAGCTGGTAAAAAAGTTGTATTCCTGGGTAGTGTATTGTATACCAGTCGTATATTGATAAGGTTAAAGTGTTTGCTTAACAATTGGTTCTTCTACTTTTGATTTTACTAAAAGGTAATAATTGAATCTATTTGCTCTTCTTGACTAACCGATTTTTATATAAAAAACTCGTTTATACTACTTTTGAATTTTTAGAATAGTTTCAAAGAAAAATCAAGAGTTCGGACAGTATATTTACTTCCAGCAAAGCTAGAGGGTTCTTTGAAGCTATTTTAAATATTCTTACTTACATGTTGGACTTATTGCTTTTCTGTAGGTAAATGACGGATATCAGTCCTATATATAGCAGTTTTAAAAATATTGAATGTTTCTTATTTGTCAAGTATATAAAAACAATATAATATCCTTTAAAATTAATATTCAAAGTCTATTAATTTATATGTTGCTCGACTTTATTTAAACTATATCCAACTTCGAGAACTAAAAAACTCGTTTGAGTGTAATTTGCAAACGAATGTTCAATTCAATATTCTTGTTGTGTAAATTTAAATCTTTCAATACAATTACTTATTGCCAAAGAGAAACAGAAAAACCAAACAAAATCCGTCGATTGTTGAATTTATTTTGTGTGCATATAGAAAATTTGATTATACCGCAAAATATATATTTCTATTCATATATACCTTCACATAAGTTTGAATATTGTTGCAAACTGAACATCAAAATCGGAATATTTTCAATCATTTCAGAGTGGCTAACAAAAAACCATTATTTTTTCACCAATGGGTACATCATTTACGTTTCATATTACAGTGTTACGAATGCCACAAATTAGATTTTTGCCTTAAATTAAAAAAAAAAATCATTTTCAGTATTCGTTCGTGTAAAACTAACAAATAAATTTAGAAAACTAAATCAACCAAATCAATTCAAAATTAACATAGCAAAACAAAAATGAAATTTTGTTTCATCTCAAATGAGATTTTGCCTATATATAGATTTAGCCTATAAATCGATATACAAATTAAATGATGGATTATTTTTACGTAGAATTTATAAAATAAAATAAAATTTCGAGAATTTTAACGTTAATGGATAATTAACATTCAGTTACAAAATGATCTAATGTGCAACGTTACACAAGGTCCCAACGGATTGTCTTAAGAGATAGATGCCTTTGTTAGTGTCATATTTATTCCTAAAAACATAATTTTATTTGACGTTGTGTACGGTTTTTTTTGAAAAGTGTAATTTCGGGAACAATAAAAAATTTTAGTAGATGTTACTGCATAATTTAGACCATCCTGTCAAAATCTTTACCAAAAAGTTTGTTCTTAAATGTTTCAAATAGTGACAGAAGAAAAATAAAATTTTAAATTATTTTTGTGATGAAAAATGTTCAACCAAATATGCAAACCACATGAAAAACAATTTTTGTATAGAAGGTAAACATATATAGATGAGATTTAGGGTGTTTCATTGAACCATAAAACTGCACCAAATAAAATTATTTTCACATATCTGTCAAAATGACACATTCCAAAAATGTATCTGAAAAATTTGCTCTCGGTAATGAATTGATAAGTAATTATGTTATATATGATCACCCTGTGTACAAGTATCGCTGTATATGAACCTCAATTAAAATTACCAATATTTTTTTTTATTTTTTTTATTATGTATGTAAACATAAACGTATAGATGGATGCATATCATATATTACATATGTATATAACAACATAAACATAAAATTTGTATATATGTAAATAGCAAAAAACTAATTTCCATTTCTCCTTCCCAGTACTATAAAAACCAATAGTTTTGGGTGCATACGTGTGTAAATATGTATAAAATTGTTAAAGAGTTGAAAAAATGTAATTTGTATTATTTTCTGTTTGGTATTGGGTTATCCATTTATTTCAATTAAAATCTATTTAATGTTTGCTGTAGTGCTGAGATTTATCCTACAATGTTTTGATAATTATAAAAGTGGTTACAAGCGATCACTTCTCTTTTGTGGAACAACCCACCAATGGATTACATTAAACACCATAGGATTCAAGAGACACCACTAGGGTACATATAATAATAGTTTTTCCCCTTTCTCAACATATATTAGAATGACCCACTAGCCGAATTTTTCGGTGGATACCTGTTTGGTCAGGTGTCTGCGTTTGGTATTGTTCTGCTGGTTTCCTTAAGCTGTTATTAATTTCAAAGTGTTTTAGGGAGGTCAACCTTTTATATCAGGATAAGGACCTAAATATATTTCACATTCGTTTGTTGAGGAATAGTGACGTTGTTTATTTTAACTCGGAACTGCTAGGTCCCGAGACTATAGCTTCTGAAAAAATGGTTTTCATGGTAAAATTCTTCTTTATTCATCATCAAAATTAATATCCTCCAAATGTAGAACAATTATTCCAACGCTTTTATAACTTTTCTATACCATATGTTTCGAATAATTTATCTTTGGTCTTAAAAAACGGTCAATTGCTTCGATGATTTCAACAATAGACCCAAATAGTTTCCTTTGATTATATTTGTAGTCTGCAAACAGCCAGTAATCATTGGAGGATCTGGAAAAGATGGTTAATGAGAAATCTATTCGAAACTCAATTGGTGTAGTTTGGCCATCGTTTGTTTTCACTGCTGATCTCCAGTAAAACTTTTGGTTTTATTTCGAGCTCCGCATCATTTGTATCTGTACGACCACGTTTAAAATTGCCGTACCACCAACAAATTAGTTGGTTTTGTCGAAAAATAGTCCAAAAATTCATTTTAAGCTGTAGCTAAACATGCAAGGTATTTTTTTCAGTTAAAAAACAATTGATTTAGCAACACACTCCGTTGTTTTAAAAATTATAAAAGCATAGCGTCACCCAAATCACAGTAAATTTTGTCACTTGTAATAACTTATAATATATTAAGTTCGACCCGTTTTAGAGTACGATTCTCAGGTTTAGTTATCATTATATTAAGGTCAATCGGACATAATTGAAAATATTTCATTATCTAGACTCAAATTGATGAACTGGTGCAAATAAAAAAAGAAAGAATTTAATTTTTGTGATGCCAATTTTGAAATCTTATTGGTCTGTTCGAGACGATTTTAGTTTTGTTTTTATTTCTGACTTGGGAATTATGATAGTGTTAGATATTTTAAATTTTTTGGGGGTAGCTTTGATAATATTTTTCCAATACTTTGTTCAAGTCAATAGCTTTCTCTATGTTACTAGTGGCCCAATATAGAATTTAGAAACCCATATAGGTTTATTCTCTTCAAGAATTTATACTTTGCAAAGTGGTCATTGCACCGAGTTTATTATTTTGGTTTTGAACTTATTGGCCAAGCTAAATTATTTTAATCGGTTATATATCTGAGCCAATCGTTTAAGCGGGTTATTTTTGCTTTGGACTATGTTGCATCCTATAGGACTTTGGGTATACCCAAAAGAAATTCAAAGAAGAAATTTGCAACAAATAGCAGACAAAATATAAATACTATAAATGCTTGATGTAAATCTATATGTGCCTTCTATATCTAGAGTACTTCCATTCGCAGTGGTAATATTTTCTTTAGTTCGGTTTAAAAGTCAGTCGACATTTTATTTTTATTATTTTTTTGTCTAAACTAACGTTCAGTAAATGTTTAAAAAATAAATATTACTTAAAAATTAAATCTAAAAAAACTTTATCATCTACAATTTGCCGGCATATATATACACTGTACAGTTTCGACCATTTCAATTATTTATTTATTTCTTTACATATAAATTTTTTATTTTTAATTTTTTTTTGTCAAATAGATTAAAAGTTTGCTTTCCACAAAAAAACTTTCAATTTAAAATAAAAGTTTACGATCAGATAAAAATGTTTTAAAAGCAACTAAAATAAACCAAATAACTGTTGCGGAATACATAATGAGATTTCCATAGAACTGCACGTCAGAGAAAAAAACGACAAAATACTTTAGCATAAAGTGGTTTAATTTCTAAAGCTCGATGAAAAAGCCATATTGCGGAAAAGACGATTTATTTCCATAACACCACTCGTAAAGTATCAACACAGCACAAAAATCTGTGTTCAATCAATTATCGGATCATTAAAGAAAATCCTTAAAGCCTCCCATAATATATACCTTTATATACACAGATAGCATTACACATAATTCCATAAAATATTTTTTCGATCTATTCGTTTACAGTGATTTAAGAATCAATTTACTGTTGAGTAAATAAATTTAAAACAATTTTCTATTTAATAAGATTAATCTAGCGAAAAGAATAATTTCCCCAATAACATATTTATCTATTTTATAAAATCAACAAGCATCACAAATGATTTGAAATGATTCCATTTTTTTTTTGTATTTCCTAAGCGTCTTAATGTTGTTTTTCCTTTTTAGTCTCCTTCTTGTAAAACAGCAATAGGAACAACAACAACGACATCAAAAAAAAGTAAAAAATATAACAATCAAATTACAAGATTTTTTTTTGTTGTATCTTAGCTTTTCTCAATTTTATGTTTATCCTAAATTAGTAATTCGACTTTGTGTTCAAGAGGATTGAAATAATTTAAGATTTTTATGTTGTTGTTGGGTTTTTGTTTTGAATTAACCAAAACGTAAATTTCATTTCAAGCGAAAAGAAAATTGTTTAGGTGTATATCTAAAACACTGGGCCATACACAGTATAGCAATGATGATAAAGCAAATCGATTCTTAAGAGATTTGTTTTTTTTTCGGTCTTAACATTTTTTTATTTTTTATTTTTTTGTATTATAGAGATAAAGTTGGAAAATTCGATTCTATATACAAGGTGATCACATCACATGCATATATCTCGGTATATATCTGGGGTATGGAACAATATAAAATTCGATTTAGATAATTCGATGAAGAATTTAATGTCACGATTGCATCACTTGGTATATATATTATGTACATAAATAGAAAGTTTGTCTGGAGTCTAGACAATTTGGTGATTCGATGCCTTTATTATTGTTATTGTTTTTCAATTTAATTTTGCACATGAGACACCAGAGTATATAGTGGTGATTTATACTGGGAAATGTCGACTACAATATTGACCAAAGCATACCGATGATGCAAACCGAGATATGTAATTATTATTTTTTGTTTTATGTTTTAATCCATGTTCATTTGTTTTGTGGCTGAAACTCTCCTAAACTCTCACGGTTAAATTAAAGTCCTACTTTGCACGTTGTCATCAGCCAAATCAAGGGCGCGTGAATACAACTTCGATTTAAAGATGTATCTACACATTGAATTGCCCCAGCCAGCATTTACCTGACATGGACGATGGTGCAACCCATGGATACTACTTTAAATTTACTCCGCAAATTGCTTGGTATAATTAGTGTTGCCCTAAAATATCTTTTTTAAGATCAATTTTTTATCTTCAATTTAATAGATAGGTCTATTAAATGTCAACTGGCTTTTCTGTACAATACGATATTTGTTTGTTGCGGTGTTTAGCCAGAAGTATGATTTTTTCGTATGTTTTCATGACTCACCCTCATACAGTAGTACTGATTTTAGACAGGCATGTTTCCATTCTAACCAAATTATATAGCAAATTTTAATCTATGAAAATGACTTAAGTACCTTAATTTACAATTTCGGGTGTGCAATTCATAAACTTGGTTCAATAACGTCAAATACTCGGAAACAGTGTTTCTTAAATTATTTAAGCCATATATAAAGACAGTATTACTAATTGTGATCGAATTAAACAATTAAGCCTACTATATTTCGTAGGTTCTGTTCAGGTAGGTTCTTGGCCACTTAGAGACTGTTCACACCGAACGCGAATCGCGAATTGCAAATATATTCCATACGCGAATTCGCAAATTCGATTCACACTAAACTCGAGCGAATTTTTATGTCAACATCTATTTATTTTGGACATTTAATAAACAAATGAAGTTCTATTTGCAATGGTCATAATCAAAAATAAAGATATAATATTTAGGTAAAATATTTTTTTACGATATCACAAACAAATGAATAGAATTTGAATTGTGATTTGAAAAATTATTACGAATGCCAAAATTTGTGCTAGTGAAATTGTGTGGAACGCGAGTGGAAAGTAATTTTTACACCAACGAATTTTTGGTTTATGACATATTAAATACGAATTTCCTTTTTTTCATTATTTTGAACTTTTTTTTGAAGAATTTTAGTTTAAAATTAAGTATTTTTATGTATGAATATCATAAATAGAAAAACATTTTGAATTTAATTATTTTTTATGTCATAATATTCTAAAAATAGCTTATTCGTATTTCGCAATTCGCGGTTGGTGTGAACAGTCCCTTAGGTTATGGTCTTCATAGCAAAATAACATCCCATTATACTAAACATGGCATATACATAAACACAACTTTGGGCCATCATTAATAATATACAATCCAAGCTTACCAATTAACTTGAATGATGGTCATTTGTCTTTTTGTGAAATTTTAAATCACGCATTTTTATCGCAAATCACACCGGCCGAGTACACAACATACATTTAAATTTCAACTATTGTAACGTCTTTGATTGCCTTATGATCGTTTAGCACAAAATACATTATTAGCGAAATAATAGTTAGTATCACTAGAATAATTCCGGCAAACATGCCACGAACATAAATCAACGAATACTCTATGGTACAAGGGAACAAAAATGGTGACGTGATTTGTACTAATTTACCCATAATATTGGTTCGATGGCAATCAATGTATTTTGCTGAATGTGCGCCATTATATAATGCAGCTCGTTTGATTATGTCATGTGTCGTTGCGTTCAAAATTTAATTTGTTCCATTTAATATTGCGCTTATCGAATCTTTATTTGACGGTGTGGTTAAAGCGGTGTGGTAAATACACCGTTTTTATATATATATATATATATATATATATATATATATATATATATATATATATATATATATATATATATATATATATATATATATATATAATTATATATAAAATTATGTTTAATTTTATATATATGTATATATTTATATATATATATATATATATATATATATATATATATATATATATATATATATATATATATATATATATATATATATATATATATATATATATATATATATATATATAATATATATATATATATATATATATATATATATATATATAAATATAAATATATATATATATATATATATATATAAAGGAACACCTAAAGATGCACGCAATATTTTAAAGGATGTTGAGTGATGTATGTACTCACAATTAAAATATTTTAATTACACTATTGATCAAACATAAATCACCTGATAAGCTTGATAATAGCTAAGTTTCCTCCTGTTTGGAAAAGGCCTTGATTAATGGAATGATGTGGGATACACAATGATGTGGGATATTAATGGAATGATGTGGGTTCAGAAAAGCCATTATTCTGTTTTTTCGATAATTAGATCCTTGCTCAGCTGTTTTTCTATGTTTAATGTTCATTGTTGATGTTCCAATGGTAGGTTTTCAAAATCTGAACTAAAAAGCAATCATTCTATTTTTTTCGATAATTGGATCCTTTCTTTGCCGATATTTGGTATAGTCGTTTTAGGGTTACAAATATACAATTCAACTTCCAGCAATTGACAAAGGAAGTTATGTGTGTATAGGTTATAAGTAAGTTGGGACCATTAAACCAAAACCTTTTTTATAAACAAAGTCTTGTAGAAAAATAACACGAGGTCGCACAATCAGCAAAAGATATTGATTCGATGGGACCTGATATGTCAGTGGTTGAAATATGCACAAGGAGGACTTTAGATGATTAATAAACGTACGAGCAATGTAGTCGCATTTAAGTCGATTCGTATAGTAAAGATACAGTTTTTTCCGAAGCTACCTTTGTTTTTGTGACTATATACCAAGTAAGCTTGAACTTTTTAATTGAAAGTATTGTAAATGTGACGTTAGACTTCCATGCTAGATAATTCTTTGGGTTATCTCTATCCTTAAAAAAATAGTAAATTGGATAAACCTAATTTAGATTGTCGCCGCAAATAGCAAATTGGAGTTGATGGAATCAAATAAGTTTATCTACTAGGTTTTGTTAGATAATAAGATCTATACCAGTAGATAATGTTATTTATTGGCTTTTTGCAGTTTCCTAAAATAAAAAGTTGGATCACGCCATTAACCTAATTATTAGTTAAATTTATGGATGTATTTTAATCTTACATATGCAAGATTATGGTCACAATTGTTTGAAATCTGATTTAAAATTAAAGGTAGGATTTGCCGCCAACATTATTCCTATTAACAATCAGGTGGAGGAAATTTACGAGTATGAACCATTTTGTTTCTGCAAGATTTAACATATCAATTGGGATTATCTTCAGTCTCGATAAACTGATTGTACATTACATTTAATTTAGTTATTTATGAATTAAGCTTAACAACTATTCGGCTTGTTTTCTGGTCTGATAGTGTCTATAATGAATTTTATGTCAGAACCGGAATCGGTCTTATGACTGCTCGATGGTCTGAAAAGTTATGTTAAGAATATAATTTAAATATTAAATATCATTTTAACAAAATACAAAAAAACATAATACTCAAATGTATCATTTAAATTATGATATAAAAGTCCTTTAAGTTATGGTCTGAATCTTAGTTCCTTCATGTTTTACTGAATTTAGTCTTACAATAACAATTTTTGCAAGCTCTTTTAAACATAAAACCATTTTAACAATAGAGATTTACTGAGAAAATCTCATTTGTATTATAATACTCAGAAGTGTTTTGTTAATACAAATAGCAATAATTTTAAGAAAAATTCTTTATGCATCTCAAATAATGTAAATTTAGACTGGTAGAGAAGTTAGGGAACAAATTTACTAGCAAAAACTTTATAATTTCATGCTGTTTACTATCGACATGGTTGTTTATATTTAGTTTCTACCTGGAATCACTTGGGAACTAAACATATAGATTAAAACTTACACGAATTAAATTAAATTATGCTATGTCGTTTTGTTACGAAAGTTTCATTTCACAACATAATCGGGCAAATAAGTTGAATTTATTTTTCAAGAATTTACTGGGACAGCTAATCTTTAATAGACTTAAACCATGCGAGACCAGATTTTTAGAAAAGAGGATTGCCAATAAAAATCGTGGAATGTAAGTTTCTGTATAAAAATACGAGTTTATTATTTTGATGATGTTGAGCATGGTTGCTTTGTGGCTTTTTTGCATAACACGGTTTATAAAAAATTATTTTTTTATCCTTTTTGACTGAATCATAATTTTTTTTTTTTGTTTTTTAGAGTTTTAAATCCATTTAAATAATTTATCTAGTTTTACTTAAGCTTAAGGTAGTCTTCTAAAAATATTGCTTTTATATATTTATTGAAAGCAACAATATTTGGTACCCGGAATAATCAAGAGTTAAACATACAATAACTTTAAAGAGT
>CAUVYK010000638.1:0-5000 GCA_963556175.1 Tipula confusa | reverse complement strand
ATTTTAATGCAAGTACATTGTGTAATTGCTAAAAAACGGTGGATTTGATCAAGTTCAATTGTTAAATTATTTTAATAAAATTCGATTTCTAGTGTTTTTGGTTTTAAAGTAAATATAAATAGGATTTTAATGCAAGTACATTGTGTAATTGCTAAAAAACGGTGGATGTGATCAAGTTCAATTGTTAAATTATTTTAATAAAATTCGATTTCTAGTGTTTTTGGTGGTAAAGTAAATATAAATAGGATTTTAATGCAAGTACATTGTGTAATTGCTAAAAATCGGTGGATTTGATCAAGTTCAATTGTTAAATTATTTTAATAAAATTCGATTTCTAGTGTTTTGGTTTTAAAGTAAATATAAATAGGATTTTAATGCAAGTACATTGTGTAATTGCTAAAAAACGGTGGATTTGATCAAGTTCAATTGTTAAATTATTTTAATAAAATTCGATTTCTAGTGTTTTTGGTTTTAAAGTAAATATAAATAGGATTTTAATGCAAGTACATTGTGTAATTGCTAAAAAAAACGGTGGATTTGATCAAGTTCAATTGTTAAATTATTTTAATAAAATTCGATTTCTAGTGTTTTTGGTTTTAAAGTAAATATAAATAGGATTTTAATGCAAGTACATTGTGTAATTGCTAAAAAACGGTGGATGTGATCAAGTTCAATTGTTAAATTATTTTAATAAAATTCGATTTCTAGTGTTTTTGGTGGTAAAGTAAATATAAATAGGATTTTAATGCAAGTACATTGTGTAATTGCTAAAAATCGGTGGATTTGATCAAGTTCAATTGTTAAATTATTTTAATAAAATTCGATTTCTAGTGTTTTGGTTTTAAAGTAAATATAAATAGGATTTTAATGCAAGTACATTGTGTAATTGCTAAAAAACGGTGGATTTGATCAAGTTCAATTGTTAAATTATTTTAATAAAATTCGATTTCTAGTGTTTTTGGTGGTAAAGTAAATATAAATAGGATTTTAATGCAAGTACATTGTGTAATTGCTAAAAAACGGTGGATTTGATCAAGTTCAATTGTTAAATTATTTTAATAAAATTCGATTTCTAGTGTTTTTGGTTTTAAAGTAAATATAAATAGGATTTTAATGCAAGTACATTGTGTAATTGCTAAAAAACGGTGGATTTGATCAAGTTCAATTGTTAAATTATTTTAATAAAATTCGATTTCTAGTGTTTTGGTTTTAAAGTAAATATAAATAGGATTTTAATGCAAGTACATTGTGTAATTGCTAAAAAAACGGTGGATTTGATCAAGTTCAATTGTTAAATTATTTTAATAAAATTCGATTTCTAGTGTTTTTGGTTTTAAAGTAAATATAAATAGGATTTTAATGCAAGTACATTGTGTAATTGCTAAAAAACGGTGGATGTGATCAAGTTCAATTGTTAAATTATTTTAATAAAATTCGATTTCTAGTGTTTTTGGTGGTAAAGTAAATATAAATAGGATTTTAATGCAAGTACATTGTGTAATTGCTAAAAATCGGTGGATTTGATCAAGTTCAATTGTTAAATTATTTTAATAAAATTCGATTTCTAGTGTTTTGGTTTTAAAGTAAATATAAATAGGATTTTAATGCAAGTACATTGTGTAATTGCTAAAAAACGGTGGATTTGATCAAGTTCAATTGTTAAATTATTTTAATAAAATTCGATTTCTAGTGTTTTTGGTTTTAAAGTAAATATAAATAGGATTTTAATGCAAGTATATTGTGTAATTGCTAAAAAACGGTGGATTTGATCAAGTTCAATTGTTAAATTATTTTAATAAAATTCGATTTCTAGTGTTTTTGGTGGTAAAGTAAATATAAATAGGATTTTAATGCAAGTACATTGTGTAATTGCTAAAAATCGGTGGATTTGATCAAGTTCAATTGTTAAATTATTTTAATAAAATTCGATTTCTAGTGTTTTTGGTGGTAAAGTAAATATAAATAGGATTTTAATGCAAGTACATTGTGTAATTGCTAAAAAACGGTGGATTTGATTAAGTTCAATTGTTAAATTATTTTAATAAAATTCGATTTCTAGTGTTTTTGGTGGTAAAGTAAATATAAATAGGATTTTAATGCAAGTATATTGTGTAATTGCTAAAAAACGGTGGATTTGATCAAGTTCAATTGTTAAATTATTTTAATAAAATTCGATTTCTAGTGTTTTTGGTGGTAAAGTAAATATAAATAGGATTTTAATGCAAGTACATTGTGTAATTGCTAAAAAACGGTGGATTTGATCAAGTTCAATTGTTAAATTATTTTAATAAAATTCGATTTCTAGTGTTTTTGGTTTTAAAGTAAATATAAATAGGATTTTAATGCAAGTACATTGTGTAATTGCTAAAAAACGGTGGATTTGATCAAGTTCAATTGTTAAATTATTTTAATAAAATTCGATTTCTAGTGTTTTGGTTTTAAAGTAAATATAAACAGGATTTTAATGCAAGTACATTGTGTAATTGCTAAAAAACGGTGGATTTGATCAAGTTCAATTGTTAAATTATTTTAATAAAATTCGATTTCTAGATTTTTTTGGTTTTAAAGTAAATATAAATAGGATTTTAATGCAAGTACATTGTGTAATTGCTAAAAAACGATGGATTCGATCGAATTCAATTGTTTAATTATTTTAATAAAATTCAATTTCTAGTTTTTTTGGGCAGTCCAACAAATAAATTAGGAAAATGTAGTTTGCAAACATTTTTATAATCTATATACAAATATATAAAATATAAATAGATAAAATATTTCTATATTAACTAATAACTCTAAATTTATTAGTTTTTAAGTATTTGTAATTCTTAGGATCTTTTAGTTTTGTTGGAGTGTAGAGTGGTTTTGTCTGTTCGTAATATTTGGGTGGTCTCTTTTAGGGTTTAAATTAAAATTTATATGTTGAAAGATCAATTTTATTTAATAAAATGAAGTTATATAAATTATATCTGTACCAGAAAAGCTTTGAAGATTTTGTGTTAAACCCAAAAAATATCCGTATGCTCAAATACGTGACGTTGTTGAAAACTATCATCCCGAAGATTATGGATGCTGGCTTCTCCTACAAATTACATATTTTAACGAAGATCTTAAGGGCCGTAAAATAATAAGTGACGAATCAAGTATCGCTGCTCCATTTAATTTGCGTACAAATGCCGATGTTATTTAATTAATTTCTATATCTTTATATTTTATATTCTGTATATTCTTATGTTTCAGATTTGAATTTTGGTGTTTATATTGTTATATTATTGTATGTTATATTATTTCATATCTTGGTACTGTTATATTATGATTTATATTACCACTATAGTACGGTACTAAATTAACACCTAATTTTTAGCAAAAACGCAACGGAACGAATTTCAAGGGAAACTAATCAAATTTATTACAGCATATGGATTGCAGAATTATAATTTTATAATATTACAATTAATTAAATTATAATTTCAGATTGAAATTATTTCTATTTCTTACAGCCTATGGCTAAGAGCAATTAGTGCATTAATAGATTTTGTTTTCAGGAAACCTCTCCAGATTACAGATGAATGGTGGCACATTGGGGTTGCTGATAAGAGATGGCAGAATGCAGAGCAGTACAACAAAAATGTGATTGTCTTACACTAACAGTAGTTTGAATGTTGGATACCGAGAAATCGGACCAATTAAGTCATAACTAACATACTTTTCCTTTCCCTAACCCACAAAAATTTACTAACTATTGGCCGCCAAGGTGTCTGTAACCGGGTCGATCTCAATAATTTAACTAGTATCCTTCCATATCCTTCCAAGTATATGTAAAAACGGGTGTACTGTGGGCCCGGCGCTTTCCGGGATATCCTGCTTAATGCTTGGCAGTACATTCAAAATCAATCAATCAATCATCAATCAAAATATATATATATATATATATATATATATATATATATATATATATTTATATATATATATTATATATATATATATATATATATATATATATATATATATATATATATATATATATATATTTATATATTTATATATATATATATATATATATATATATATATATATATATATATATATATATACATATATACATATATATATATATATATATATATATATATATATATAAATATATATATATATATATATATATATATATATATATATATATATATATATATATATATATGTGGGGATGATAATCATATGAAATGATCTGTGAAAAATGCCATAACCGGAACCGGATCAAAACGAGAAAAAAGCTTTTATTTTTTATATATCGTATAAAAATATATACACAGATATTGTAACCTGATGTAATATTTGTAATATATATTTCTTAAACTTTTAAATGACTTTTTCTCGGTATGAGGTTATAATATATACATATTCGTATATATATGAATATTGCCATACGAGACTAAAGTGTTACCGACAAAATATTCTGCACTCCCCAAATACTAAAAATAAAATAAAATTGAACATGAGTTTGACAGCAACTATGAATAAATTTATACGTGCTTCATCTAAGATGATAACGAAAATATATTCTATTTAGTTTCAATTTTTTTACTCTTCTATGTATACATATAGATCCTCGTTTATCAAGTGGAACACTCATGCACATGTTATATGTTTATAGCATGATGATATTAAACTTTTTAGTTTTTTTTTTAGTTTTCGAACTAAATCATATTATGCAAATAATATATGTATACCTCTTGGCGTTCAGTATTAAATATGAAGTTAACGCCTATATACAAACCTGATGTAATTTCAATTCGAAATCGTATAAACTGTAAAGTAAAACTTTTTATTGAATACATAACCACATAAAAATCATATTACTTGCAACAAGCTTAATTACAAATGTATAAACCAATGAATACAGGGTGCCCTTTCTTGTGGCATTTATGTAAATATATGTCATATTTTGAAACATATTTTAAAAGTTTGATGTTTATTAAAAAAATTGGATGAATAACGTCTTT